>CAIGRO010139230.1:0-12748 GCA_903798355.1 Fraxinus baroniana | reverse complement strand
GTGATATCTGTATTTCTTTGGAAGTGATCCCGGCCTTTCTGTTATCAGGCTGTTGAAATTTGTCAGTGTAAGAAAATTAGGCCACCATTTTCTTAAATATCAAGAAGGCTATTAGCCAGTCCATGTATTATATCATCTTTATGTTTAGGTTGCCTAATAATTGCTTTTACGGCAATGTAACAGCTGTATTTAACCAGTAGTTATCCTGTTATTTATTGTAAGGCATGCATAAATCAACCTAAGTTTTGCTGGTGCAGGAAATAACTGAAATGGGTTCTATTGAGCATAGCATTCAAGTTTTCAATTGGATGAAGAATCAGAAAAATTATTGTGCACGAAATGATATTTATAATATGATGATCAGAATGCATGCTAGACATAATCGTATTGATCAGGCGCGTGGCTTGTTTTTTGAGATGCAAAAGTGGAGGTATGGCTGTTTCCTTAAATGCATTGATCATCGCATTTTTTCATATAATGCTTCTTGCAAGATTTTTCACTCACCCTTTGATTTTACTGTCTCTTGGATATTTAAAGTTGCAGTTTCCTTAATCAAATAATGTAAGATGTTAAATGTTATATTGGTCCTTTGGCTCCTAATATATGACATCTAGTTCTTTAAAATCCACCGAATTGAGTTATTTATAAGATTATGTACGCGAGGTTATGGACTTCATAGTTTTTTTATCTGGCGATTCACCTGATTTATCGTATGTTTCACTTACATCTGTAGATATGATTTGCTTTCTTTTCTTCATCTGTTCAAACGAAAGAGCATATATTGGTATCTTCATTAATCATAACAAAGCACCCAAGATGGCAACACTTTTTTGTAATTGAGTTAGAGAAACTCTTTCCAAGAGATTGCTTCTCTCCATTCTGATGGCAGGGCCAGCTTTCCTTTCCCTTCATGTCATTTTATTAGTTTATTATTTTTGCCAGGTGCAAGCCTGATGTTGAAACCTACAATGCTCTGATCAACGCACATGGGCGAGCTGGTCAATGGCGCTGGGCAATGAATATCATGGAAGACATGCTCCAAGCAGCTGTGTGTATTTACATTTTTCCTTCCTAATCAATCTTTATGGGTCTGATGTGAGCTTCCTTCTTTTAAGTACTTACAATGTTCAATTTTTTTTTCTTAAAAAAATTGTTGGTATCTATTTGTTAAAATTTTGAGTACTTCTGACTTAAAGTTGAACCAGCCTAACTTTTGACAACGTCACACTTTCGAACACCTTTTAACCAGGATCTGAAAACCATTAGGATCTGTTTATTCCTAAACCACACCATGCCTTGGGGGTCTAATCTAGTCAAAACAAATACGTATATTGGTGTTTAACAGTTCATAAAATCGACTTCAATTGTCAGCTGTACCAATTGCATCACGAGATGTCATGTTATTTGGTTTGATGGAGCTTTGAAAGAGGGACAATGATTTCCCATAATCATTTCCATTGATTTGTTTGCTCAATTATTAGGTTGTTTTGTATTTGATATAAGTGAATTCTTATTGATTCATCACATAAGGAACCGGTCGTACGAGAATTGTAGAGAAAATCTACTGCTTGGAACTTTATGATTAATCAATGGAGATAGGTAATGAAGTGCAGATATAAAAAACTATGATGTCCGGTTCTTGGGAGATGGATCGAGTTAGTTGTGAGAATTTTCTCTTTTTCACTGGTTGCATAAACATTGATATTTCCATTATTCAACTATTGATTGTTCAAAAACTAAAAGAGATGTATCTGACATTTGTATCCAATTGCAGATTCCACCAAGTAGGTCAACATATAATAACTTGATCAATGCATGTGGATCAAGTGGAAATTGGAGAGAGGCTCTTAAAGTTTGTAAAAAAATGACAGACAACGGCGTTGGGCCTGATTTAGTGACTCACAACATTGTGCTATCTGCATACAAAACTGGTGCCCAGTATTCAAAAGCACTGTCTTATTTTGAGCTAATGAAGAGTACAAATGTCCGTCCAGACACTACCACCCTAAATATTGTCATCCATTGTTTGGTAAAGCTTGGGAAATATGAGGAAGCTGTTGAAACTTTTAATTCAATGAGAGAAAAAAGAGCGGGATGTAGCCCTGATATTGTGACGTATACTAGCATCATGCATATGTATTCTGTTTGTGGGCAGATTGAAAACTGCCAAGCTGTTTTTAACACATTGGTTGCCGAGGGTTTGAAGCCTAACATTGTCTCTTACAATTCCTTACTCGGAGCCTATGCTTCGCTTGGGATGAGTAAACAGGCATCATCAATTTTTGAACAAATGAAACATAGTGGAATACGTCCAGATGTTGTATCTTATACTTCTTTACTTAATGCCTACGGAAGATCACAGCAACCAGTCAAAGCCCGCGAAATATTTGATTTGATGAACAGAAACAATTGCAAACCAAATTTGGTGAGTTACAATGCTCTGATCGATGCATATGGATCAAATGGTTTTCTAGCTGAAGCTGTAGAATTGCTGCGAGAAATGGAGCAAAACGGTGTACAACCGAATGTTGTCTCAATTAGTACCCTGCTGGCTGCATGTGGCCGATGCTGTCACAAGGTGAAAATTGACTCCATACTTAAAGCTGCTAAGATGCGAGGCATCGAATTAAATACGATTGCGTACAATTCTGCAATTGGAAGTTATATGAATATTGGCGAATATGAGAAAGCTTTAACGCTATATAGGTGTATGAGGGACAAGAAAGTTAAACCCGATTCTGTTACTTTTAATGTGTTAATAAGTGGTAGTTGTAAGATGTCAAAGTACAACGAGGCACTTGAATTGCTTGTTGAGATGATGGATCTGAAGATTCCTTTGTCAAGGGAGGTATATTCTTCAGCAATCTGTGCCTACAGCAAACAGGCAAGTAGTTTAGTCCACCTTTATGAATGCTGCGACATCTTGATTAATTCCTAAACCTCTATTTCTGTCTTCCTGATCTCAGGGTCAACTAGTTGAAGCAGAATCTACGTTCAACATGATGAAAATGGCTGGTTTTCATCCTGATGTTGTTGCATATACGACAATGTTACATGCATATAATATTGGTGGTGAGTTCATATCTTGAACATTAACTTTGAAAACCTAGCTCAAGGAAATATCCAGAGCTCGCTGAAAGAAACCATATTTTGCAGAGAACTGGGAGAAAGCTTTTGCAGTATTTCAAGAAATGGAACTGAACGATGTCCAGCCAGATTCAGTTGCTTGTTCTGCTCTTATGAGAGCTTTCAACAAAGGATCCCAACCTGGCAAAGTCTTGCTTGTTGCACAATTCATGAGAGACAAGAAGATTCCATTTACTGATTCTATTTTCTTTGAATTGGTTTCAGCCTGCAGCATGTAAGTTGGGCATGTTTAAATTTTGCCTATGTAGTATGAAGATTAAGCTATTACTGTGGCCCCTATTTCTGGACCTGACATTTCTTTTTCTTTTTGGTTAGAGATTATTATTTTTTGATTAATTTGGTAATCACGGTTTTGTTAATGGTTATTTTTCCAATGCTGCCACATCTTTACTTTGCCGAGAAACTTAAAAGTTATGTTTTTGAAGATTGCGAGATTGGAAGATGACAGCTGATATTATTGAAATGATGGACACTTCACTTCTCACCATATCTGTGGGAACTCTGAACCACCTTCTTCATTCTGTTGGTAAAGCTGGGAAGATTGAAACCATGATGAAGGTATTTAAAGCGTTTTCTGTTCTTTTCCCTGTTGAAATTCATCACAATATATGCCTCGTATGTTGATATCTGACAATTTTGTTACATTCTGTGTATATTATCTTTTAGATTTTAATAAAATATCCTAAATGGAATTAGATTCAAGATGGCAAGTGACAACTTTCTCCTTTCCATCACCTATACAGTTGTTTCTAAGGATAGTAGCATCAGGTGCAGACATTAACTCAACTACGTACTCAGTTTTATTGAAGAATCTTTTAGCTGCTGGGAACTGGAGGAAATACATCGAGGTAAACTGATCAAATTTCTTCCGAATACATCTTTTGGGTTTCAATTGGTTTTTAACTTTTGACATTGCTCCTCTCTGAAATCATGATACATGTGTGCAGTTGAATATGAAATGATCTAATAAGGAGGTTTTATATTCCATTATCCAATTCTTCATGAAGCTCTATGACAAAGATTAGCTCTATCAAGAGCATGTTTGTCTAAGCTTTTAAAAAAAAAAAATATATATATATTATCACAAGCATTTTAGGACAACCTACTTTTTCAAAAGTTTAGCATAACTGCCAATAAGTAACCTGCTTGTTTCAAACCTTCACTAATAAAAGAAATTATTTATTTTAAAACTTACTTATAAGTAAACCTTGCCAAATATGCTCTTAGTGCAATGAATGATTGAACCAAATGTTGTCATAGGTGATGCAATGGATGGAGGAGGCAGGTGTTCGACCGTCAACTCAAATGTACCAGAATATCCTTTCGTTTGCTCAAATACGTAGTGGAACTGAACATGGTGCTGTCATAAAAGAACGAATAGGTAAAATTCTGTAAGTATCATTTTTTGTGTACGTTATCTTGTCGAAATGTCATTGAATGGTTCAGTTGTTTTTGAAATGTGGACACTCTTTATTCCTGACTATTTTGGAATCCTTTGCGTATTATTTAGTGCTTGCAGGTTATTATATTATAGAGAAACTAGAAAGTTAAAATCTTTTATGGAAAAGCACACATTTTTTCTGACTAGTTGAGTGTTTACGCGGCATGTAGAATCATCCCACAATTTTATGTCGACTTATTATAGGATCATCACACAACTGATAGGGACTTATTATATGTGAATTTCAATCCTCATTAAATTCATGCTATTGCTATCCATCAGTTCTGCATAATGATTAATGTCGATTTCCGATCAGATACCAGTGTTCTTAAATGTTTATACTCTTGTATGTAGAATTTATCATGCTGTAATCTCTTGGCTTTCTTTTAACTTGACAGCATATTTGAAAAGGAAATTCGATTATCCAACATGATGACACGACAGGAAGAGATTCATATTCAAAAAAGGTGAAATTTTTTTCTTCATAATTTGATTATATGGCAAGCTGATGTGATGATACGACAGGTAAAAGCGTTCATTTGTCTCAAAAAATCCATATGGATGTCGAGACAAGCGGATGGGATTGTGAGCCAGGTATCTGTTTCTTGCCCCTGGAAATGAAGCTGGATCCGAGTGTTTTAACCTTTTCAAAGTACCAGGTACACTGATTTTGCAATAATGTTGCGCCTAAAAACAGGAAACAATGAGATGGGGTGATGTGTAGGGAAATGATTGGATAGTGTTTATTTTTTTTTTTTCAAACTGTCTAATCTAATGCCGACACGTGTCTTCTTTGGATTTAAGCCTGGATTTGAGTCTATTCCTATAGTATTGTTCCTTATTCTGTACCCTGTTTGGTATACATTAAAATTTGCATTCTCATTATTCCACTCCTCTTTAACCACACATTTTCAATAAAATAATATTTTTCATTACATCAATAACTTTTCCTTCTTTTTCAACTACATTTTCTCCATCAATCTACTATTTCAGAATAATTTTTCAATTTCATGGTTCAATTCTTGTATACGAGAATGCAAGGCTGTCTATAAAAAGTAACTATAAGCTTAAAATTATGGCATGCCATAAGATAAAAATGTGTAACAACATTACCAAAGTATTTATAGTAGCCAAAAAAATAAAATGTTCAAAAAAAAAAAAAACTTAGATTTCCGTTTTGAAAAATTAAATTAGAGGTACATTATGAGTTTATATTTGTTTACAAAATTTGAAAATGTTTATGTGAAATCAAATCAATTAATATTTTTCTAAATTGATTTGAGATAAAACTTGACAATAATTTACAGTTGATTATAACAATAAATACGAAAGAAATCTTGCCAAATAGATTATTTAGTTGCATAAAACTGATATATAATTTTAGTCTACTTCGTTTCAACTCTTGTGGTTGTGGGCAACTCGCTTGGGTTAAATATCTTTAGGCACAACTTTAAGATTTTGAAAATGTAAGACATAGGGTCCTTGACCTATTGAAAACGTAGCAAGTTACATACACTGTTTTGGATTATTTGATGGTTTTTCACTTTTTTCTAATTATTATTATTTTTTTTAAAAAATGCAACTTTTACCCTTATATTTAATAATAATTCTATCTAGTATAAATTTAGATGGTCACACTTGATAGATTTAATTAAATGAATTATTTGGCATTTTATTTAAGTGAATTTATCATTTAATATTATGCCGTTGTTACCTTAATTGGTGATTGACACGGGTGATGCTGATAATATTTAATTATAAATAAAAATAAAAAATAAACAATTATACTCGCCAGACTCCCATAGTCAACGTGTCAGTGGATTTTGCTTTTTCTTTAATTTTTATTAGTCTGTTTTACATTTTTATTTATTTATTTTTTCATTTTTCAGGCATCATATTAATAAAAAATTTTGCTTTTAGGTTTCTTATTAATATGTTTCTTATTGAGCGGTGTAGATTCCATTAGAATCTCTTTTGTCGTGTAGAATGCATTTTGGAATAGTAGATTGATGGAGAATGTATGACAAAAAATGAAGGAAAAACTTTTGGATTACGTTTAATATTATTTCATTGAAAAATGTGTTATTAAAAAGAAGAAAGAAAAAAAAAATGAGAATCAAATAACATCAGACTTCAGATTGACCAAATCTCCATCTTGCCAAGTTCCTTACACGACAAGACCTTCGAGTAGAAAATGCTATTGTCCAATAGTAAAAAAAAAGATACCTGGAACTGATTATTGACTAATCCTACCACTAATGGAAAATTGAATAATCTATTTAGCCCCTCTTTTAAAACCATTATTTTGGGAAATAGAGTTTTGAATAATAATTTTTAAAATAATTGTGCGGTTAAAAATTAGAAAAACATTTTGGGTTTACGTGTATAATATTTTATTATATGAATGTTTGATTGAAAATGAGTATGTAAAAATAAATAAATTGAAAATGGTTGCCAAACAAGGGTTGAATTGGACTTTCTTTAAATCGAGTTCTTGAAAATGGTTTAAGGTTGGTTTTGAGGACCCAGAAACTTTACCTTCCTACAAGCAAAGATGGAATTATAACACAAATGCCCCTTAAATTCGATTTCCTTGAAAAAAATAAGTTTGATGAACATGCTCGAATTTCTCACATACGATACAAGAAGTAATCATTCTAACATGATGTCTTATTATCAACACTCTTTTAACATGCGTGCTACATTCTTGAAATGTTTTGCTTCAATTTTATTTAGAAATACGAGCAAATTCAATTTATTTTTATCTTAAATTAAAAATCATAAAGTTTTCATAAACAAGCGATAAGATAATCTAAACTATCATAATATCAAATCAAACTACTACCAAAAGTTTTCATGAGATTCTTCAAAAATCTGACTAGAAAATAGTTGGTTAGCACAAATATTTGTTAATGACCCCATCAAATAATTAAACAATATGACTGCATTTTATCATTTAATATTAATTTAATTAAATAATAATTTATTCTCAATGTCATTCAATCTAATTCGAACACGTCACGTTCGAATTATTTTATGTTTCCCTTCACGAAAAATAAGATATGCTCTTCCCAGGAGCTTCATTGGGTAATAAAAGCAACCCAAGATCCGAATGTGTTATTTATTATACCCATGTGCCATATGATTTGTCATCACTTCCAAATTCTTGCAAATATTTATTTGTATGGTTATTATGGGAATTTAAATTAATTACTATACCTTGATATTTTTAATTTATTTATATCAAGTCGAATTTTGCCAACAAATAACGGGATCACTCTAGCTACTCTCGTAAATATCCATCTCGTAGGCACGAATATGTGTGATCACCACCTATAATTACACATTTTTGGTGAAAATTTATCTCCACAAACAACTTTTATTGATGACTCTTGTTAAATTTTCATTAAAAGATAAAACGCATCTACAACAATCTCAGCAGTTAAACCTTATCAACTTCTTGAAATAGTTATCATCATCATCTTTTTCGAGTTCGCAAATGATCCTAAACTCTCCCATATAAAACCTATCTCTCATTTTAAGAAAGTTATCTCTTAGTCTCTATGAGCTAAATAGCGAGTCATATCGATGAAAATTCTCATCAATGGAATTATAGTATTATGTGATAATAAGCTAGAAAAGTTTTAATTAAAAAATGTAATTTGTTACACTTCTAGTGAGGCTTCAAGCATGGTTACATGGCAATCACACAACAAACGAACTTAAACCCGCACTCCACATCATTCTGCTCATATGACAATTTTGGTTGAACCCCCATAAAGAAGTTGAAACCCCTATGGGGAGGCCAAATTCATGTACCAAGGCCGAACCCTCATGGATGAAGCAAGGCAGGTAGAGACTCTGAAGAGAATCTTCTAAATAAGATCTTTTAAAATTGACTGATGTGATAACTACAACAGTCACTATATCAAGTCAACATGTCAAGTCTAACTCCTATGTGTCAGATCTAGGGCTGCAAAGGATCATAAAATTAGTATCTTTTTATCCAACAATTATTATTTCTCGTTTTCACTATAAAAACTCACACTTATTGTCATTTGAAGGTAATGCAAATTTATGCTCTCAACATATAACTTTGCAATCTCTCTTTGCTTTCTATATTCCCCGTATCTGAAACTCTTTTACTTTAAATGGCTCATGTCTTAAGTACGTCCCACACTCAAATGTTTATTCTTACAAGGGTTGACTTGACCATTCGAGTGTGCGTGAACACCTTCCCCAACTTCGGATAAGGTCACATGCAATTCAAGATTTGCACACGCAACTCAGAATTTGTCCAAGTGTGCATGACAGAGGCTTACATGGATGAGAGATGACTCGGGATTTGTTTATCATGTCGTCGCTACAAAAAAACGAGGTCAATATAATTAATTATAATTAAGTGGGTGTAGGCAAATTTTGTTAATCTGATCTGTCATTGATCCGGTATAGTTGTCCAAGATCTGGTCTAAAATATCTGCATGGCCGAAAATATCTCGGTTGGCAAAAGAATCTCATCAGATAATTAACAATAAATCCAAATCTAACCAATTTTAAATCCCATTTCTCTGTAATGTTCAGTGCTTTACTGTAAAAGCGAAATAAAATATAATATGGTAATCAGTGCTAATGTCTTTCTCATGTTTTTATATACATTTATTTATTTATTTTTGAAGAGACGTAGAGGTTATCGTTACTCAAAAGGAAATTCAAGTAAAGCCGAAATGTATTCATATTTAAGCCGACAGGCATCTGAAAAAAATGTAGAGACATGGGGTTAATAGAAGAAAAAAATGGCTCTATAAAGAATGATAAGTAGACATGGTGCTTGTTTTATTCTTTCAGGATAATTTTATTTTCAGTTTATTGTGGGACTTAAATGGACAAAGTTTCAACCTTTTGTTTGTATTATTCACTCCAACAAAACAAATCTTGAAAAATGTACCGAGGTAGTGCGTATGATTCGACTATGAGTCATTCCTAAAATATCTCTAACGTTTCCTAGCCACTATAAGAAATTTTGGTGTGATTTTCTAATGCTGCAACAAAAAATTATTCAACGTCACACCGCTACCATGTAAAGAATTTGGTATAATACACTATTTGATATGTTAGATTGAACACACTTTAACATGAATATTAATCAATTTCTTCATATATCTTTCATTATTAATCTTCAATATATTAAATATGTCCTTACAAGAAAAATCATATTAATAAATATGTCCATAAAAGGGTCCAACTTTCTCGGACATAATTACTATGCAAATGAGTAGCTAGAACCTAAGTAATTGGGTGGATAAATTAAAACGTGTCTAAAGTCTTGTCAATCTTTTTGTCTTTCAATTTGAGATCCTAATTCTAGGAGGCTTTTGTGGGTGGTGGTGGTGGATTCAACATTCAAGTGTTAATTAATCGTCTTTTTCCCACTAAGGTTGGAGGAAAATGAGCCTTTGTTCTTGAATATTTGACTTTTCTCTCGATCCTCGTAAATTCAACTCGAGTTTCCATTTTCATTTTTTTCCTCTAAACACGTTTTGGAGCCGTTGTCTCTTTCATTTTACCATGTTGATCGTGACTTGAGCCGAACTTTTGAAAAGCTCAAATCGAATGCGCTCGCAGCCCGACTAACTTGCTTACGATGTTGGGAATTCATTCTTTATTAGGAAATGAAATACCGAATACAAGGTTCCTAAACAAACACGTTAAAGTTTCAAACACGGAATTATAATTGATTAATTACTTATACTTCTGAAATTCGCTCTGCAACATAAAATCACATCCTAAGCAAGAAAATACTGAGTTCTGGCCCTCCATTTCCATCCGGGTTCATCATATAAAAAGCTTCCGAGTCACGACTTCCTACGACTCGCTCAAACCTAGCTCTCATATACAGCAACTCGCCTTCTGAGGGACCTTTTTTCTTGCCGGCTTCCACCACTGGAATCACGCCGGCGCCGACGGACACGCTCTGAACGGTGTTGAGTACGTGCCAGTCTGACTCGGTACACGACCGTGACTGTGCATGGCCACACTTCCTCCCGTTACAGTACATTGTCCACATTGGCTCGTCGAACAACCTCACCGGCGACCGGTGGCTGCCACCACGATTCAGAATCGGGGGCTTTTCGCACTCCAGGGCAATCCGGACTAGTGCTGATGACATCTCCTTCACTAGCATTGACGTTGAAACAGAAAACTCGATTATTAACACGGGTGCTGAAGTTGGATCAACTTGAACGGCAAAGCTCACGTAACCTCTCCGGTAACCAAATAGGGTTCCGGTGACTCTACGGCCCAGAGACGGCACAATCGAGAGCTGGGTTGGAATTTCGAGCCATCTGCATACTGGGATGACTATGATAGGGAAGGAGATAAAGTGGAGGAGTGATCTGAGAAGGGATGTCAATCCACTACGGGTGGCTTTGTTTAGACGGTGGAACGTGCCAGGAGAATCTCTTCGGACAAGAGACTTTTCATGGAATACGTCCGAGGATTCAAGGTTTAGAGACGATGATCTTGGTAAGTTTACTGGGATGATATTGTTGGTGCTTTCGCAACTGCTGGTTCTTGAAAGAGAAGTATATGCCATATTGAATTATTTCGTTTTTTATGTCACGTTTTCTAGTAGTAGTTGTGTCTTCCAGTGGTACGGGACAAGGTCTGTGTACGTAACACTGTACTTTAAGTTTGTGTGCGAGAGAGAAGAAGATAATGGACAAAGAGGCCGACAAAGTGATGAGAGAAAGGGAAAGTATGGAGGTTTGTGGTGGATTTCTACAACGGAGTTTATATCTTTGTATGCATATATATACAAATACAAAATATTTTTAATCATATTTAAGTTGGATTTATTACATGGTCCGGCAATGCATTGTAACAAATACACGTGCAAAGACTTGATGATAATGATCTTTGATACCCACCCTCCATGAAGGACACTTTTATTAACGTAAACATTAATAAGTGTCGAATTTTTATGAAATGATCGACAAGTTTAGATGTTTGATTAAGATTCACGATTGAAAATATTAGAGTTACAATTTGGGATGCTCGAATTTTTATTTGCCGACTCATCAACTTTATCTGAAAACTTATTAATTGAACGTTAAAAAAAAAAGTACTTTTAGCTAACGTTGGCTAGCCAAAACATGTTCTTATGGTCGAGACATAAAGAAAAATTCCTTAAGTACGGGAATTTTTGCTAGATTTTTGTCAGATCATGTCCGTGTGTGTATTTTCACTCCTCCAATCTTTCAATCATTTCCCTTCATTTCAAATTCCTAAACTCATAGCAGGGTTCAGATGTAAATTTGGTTCCATGTAATTGATCAAGTCTCAAAACAAAGTACTTTTACTTTAATACTTCTCTTTTTCTCTCGCTTTCTTCTTATTTTAAGGGAACAAGTCCAACATTGGATCCAACCTTGTCTCTAATGTAAAGCCATTTTCTACATGATTGTTGACCGTTGGATGAGGGTCACTATGGTTGGAGTTGGTCAATCCAGTACTGGAGAAAAAGGCCCTTAATTATGCTTATAGCTATGAAAAGGCCCTTAGTTATGCTTATAGCTATGAGACCCTACAATCAGTTCAAATTATCAAGTTCTTCTCAAAAACTATTATTTGAATACATATATTGCTATATAGTTATGATTCGATGATTTATATAAAATTTAATATTATGATTGGAAGAAATATCAAGCATAAATTTAAAAACGTGATAGTAGGTTATCGAGTTTCTAATAATCCAATTAGAATAGCGAATTTATATATTTCCCCGTTTTTAGAATTTTTATAAAAAAAAGTCTGGTGGAGAATAGTCGGATACATAAGATTACAATTGCTTTAAGTTCAATTTATTTGATTTTCTACTACATGAGAATTGTAACGGATGGATCACACAATTTTTTTAAATTCAAATCGAGTTTCTACGATGTTGTCTAATTCTATTTGATACTATATGTATGTATTAAACAAAATTTCGAGATCTTTTGGACGTACATGTTCTTCTATGTGAAGACTAGGACAAGACATTTTCTTTTTAATAATATGCCCCAAAACATTTAATTATAAATTGAAAATGACATGGGGGGTTAAACATAGGTCAATGCAAATAATGGAAATTGAGAGGCCACTTTGTCCCCCCCCCCCCCCCCC
>CAIGRO010139203.1:0-12281 GCA_903798355.1 Fraxinus baroniana | reverse complement strand
AATAATAAAAGACACAAAAACTTAGTACAATGGCTCCGAATAAGTGCACAAAAATGCACTTATCAGTTAGCGCATTCCATAGTGAGATTTGAACTGAAATATATTAGAGTAATTTATGGGTTGGTTTGTTAAGTTCATCTTGTAATGTTGAACTATTCGGTTCACTATGGTTTACTATACAGTGTAGTAATCTATCAATTGAGGTCTCATAATGATGAAGAGGATCAACAATGGAATCTAAAAATGTAAGCAAAAGAAACCAACTCATAAATACGAAACCTCAGGTTAATCGAGAAGATGGAAAACTACTTTTGGAAGGAAACAATCCCGGACTTTCTTTGTGTTCTTGTTCTCCTTCTACTTCTTTGGAATTTGGCAATGGCGTTCATGATGATTCCCTGCCAAATCCGAGCAAGAAAGAGCTTTTTCATCAAAACTAGAATCCTTATCATCACTGAATGTCTCTCAGATACCTCAGGGGAGCATGACAAGTGCATCTCCACGTGCCGAAAGCACACTTCTATCACAAGAATTGTTACCATAAAATCCGGACTGGAATGCTTTCAGTACAACAAAATCTCCTCCAGTTCAAAACATGGCGCGTCCTACAGGTTATGGTCTACATAGGATTTCTTCATCTATATTTTCAACCAAAAGAGCAGGAAATATGGAGTGGAGTGTTGCTTTGAACGAATCACTGTTGAGCATTCGCATGGGAAATAATAGTTTCTCTAGAGATTATGCTATGTTCGGCAAGTCTGGAGAATTTCCGCGGCTTGAAGAATGGAACAATTCACCATCCAATCCTCAATATGTTCCTGAAACCAAATTTGACGAGTTGAACAGCTTCCCTTCCAGCCTTCCCCCGTTCATTGAAGTACCAACAGACGAAGAAAATTATGTGAAATTAGGGATTACGGTTTAAGCCCAAAGGTCGCCCCAACAGAAATTGAAGAAATTCGTCTCCCAATTAGTGTTTCTAATGTGTCAGATGGTAAAAGATCTACTCATTCTCCATTGAGTCCCTCTCGTCCTTCTGATGACAGTGGAAACATGATCATCTCATTTGCTTTCCCAATTTAAGTTCTTCTCTTGGGGCGTGTTTGATTGCAAGTCGGGGAAGAAATTAAATTTTAGAACTTATTTGTATGGAAATTGTCAATTAAATGCGTTTAATTGACTTAATTTTCAACCTAAAAAATGTTAGTAATTTTTTTATTTTTTATTGGTAGGTAAATGAAACAAAGGGAAGAGAAAATAATGTTGAGTTTTTGAGAAGTATGAATTGCATGGACAATGTTTTGCCTACCCCTTCTCAAAGAAAATATTTTCCTTATTTTTGAGGAAAACATAATCACATGACTCACTTTTGAAAAACATTTTCTTTGGAAAAAAATGACAATTAAACACCCTAAAGTAGGAACTTGGGACACCTTAATGTCCCTGTGTTGTTAAAAGATACTATCTCATTTAAAAATGAATGATAGTTAAAATTATTACTGGCTAAATCCACGATGAAATGAATATAGTTTGGTTTTGTTAGTCTTTGAAGGAGTATTGGTGAAGTTTCTTTAGAGTCAATTGGATTACCAGGAGCTTCCATTAACAATTCACTATTTAGATTCTGTTAAACACATATATCTAGAATATTCATGTTTTTACCTTCTTTTTCTGTCTTGTGCTATCAAATCATCTTGACCATACATGCCATTTTATCTCTCTCCTCTTTTTGACCATGAAAAGAGTTGAAGTCTTCTAGGTAAACAAAATGTTCCTACAATATTATTTCCTTTTTTGTATTAAATTTTCAAGACTTACTCTTTGCTGACCGATGTTTTTTCTTCGTCTTAGATTGGTAAAAGATGGAGTGAAAATTGGGTCATTGAAGTCAGAATCTGAGGAACCTGAAAAACCACAATTGGATTCAAAACCTTCTAATGCAACACCAAAAGCCTCCGAGATGAGATGGTTTTCTTGCTTCTCCTGTTGGCCTATTCGCCGTTGAGATATTGAGATACTGTTTGTATCTAATTATTTTCTGAATTTGCATTTTAGGACTATTAGCATAGAATGATGATGCATTTTTTACTCGTCGTGGTTTTGTTATGAACCTAGTTGCTGATTCCTAATATTAGTCGAGTTTGCTGTTGTCTGAACGCTTCTAATGGAGTTTAGTAACCTGTTGACGAGAATTTGATTAGATCTATGTTACGGAAAGGAAGTTTATACAGCAAGCTAGACTAATGATTTGTATATAGCACGGATGAAAACGAAGTAACAATTGATCTTATTGTAGAAGAATTGATTAACTGAAAATGATAACAAATTCTATGGCTATTGGAGAGGTTCGATCTCTCTCCTTCATTACAACAGATTTAGTAAAGTCCATGCCCATCTCAGTTCTCTTCCCTCCTATTTATTCACATTTCCTTCCTCTACTCTTTTACTATTTTACCCCCAACTGACTACTACTGCTAATGAACTGTTAACCCTTTCTTCTTTCGTGCATAAGTGAACCGGATTGGGGGGCCTATCATTACCTGCCGCCCTGAAATCCACATTGTCCTCAAAGGAAAATTTAGGAAAGTGTAGTTTGATAGCTTCAAAGGGCTCCCATGTGGCCTTAAACACAGGTAAACTTCTCCACTTAATCAGGATATTAGGTAACGCAGCTGTGGTGTGAAGATTAGGACGGACGCCAAGGACAGATTCTAGTTCTAAAATAAACTCCCCATAGGCAAACTTATGCTGTGGAAAAGATGAAACTGGTTGCAAATTTCCAATGGCATTACGAAGTTGAGAGACATGGGAAACCTGATGAATAGCAGCCATAGGTGGAAGTTTCAATCTGTACACTACCTTCCTAACCATCGACTTTACTTCGAACGGATCGAAATACTTCAGGGACAACTTCTCAAAAGCCCTTTTGGCTACATATTTCTGGCGAAAAGGACGGAGCTTGAGATATGATGTCACGGCGATGTCTATATACTATTTCCTCCATTCTCGCCTGCGCTCTAGTAAGTTGCACCATCAGTTCTTTTAAAACTTCATCTCAATCAAGTAAGAGTTGCTCAACCAAAGAAGTAACTGTCATTCCCTTCTCGAAAGAGAGAATCTAAGGTGGCTCACGACCATATACAATTTGAAAGGAGTATGCTTGGTAGCGGTATGGAAATAAATGTTGTACTAAAATTCAGCCCAGTGTAAATATTGTCTCTACACCCGTGGTCTACTCGATGTGAAACATCGTAAGTACATTTCTAAACATCTGTTTACAACCTCCATCTGTCCATCGATTTGTGGGTGATGGGCGGTGCTATGTTTAAGGCCGTCCTGAGCTTTAAATAGTGTCGTCCAAAACGAACTCATAAAGATCTTGTCCCTATCAGATGTAATAGAATGAGGATGCCATGAAGTAGCACCACCTTGCGAATGAACACCTCAGCAACTATGGGAGTAGTAAAAGGATGTTTCAACCCAACAAAATGCCCATACTTGCTCAGACGATCCACGACCACCAAAATCCTATCCACTCCTCCTGAACATGGTAACCTTTCAATAAAATCCATAGAAATGTCCCCCCAGACTAATGCGGGAATCGGTAAAGGCTGCAAAAGGCCTCCCGGAGATAAAGCCGCATACTTATTTTGCTGATAGATAGCACAATTCGCCACATAACTCTTCATTGCAGCCTTTATTCCGTGCCAAAAAACTTCTTTGGCCTCACTTTTATAAGTCTTAAGAAATTTGGAGTATCCAACAACCATAGTATCATGGCACTCCTATAGCATTAATGTCACAAATCGCGAGTTGTTGGGGGTAGCACTGCTCTCCCATGGTAACATAAAATCCCATCCACCAATGTATAACCCACCTAGGCAGGAATTCCTTTTTATAGGTCTCTCACCATTTTACCCAGTACCATATCTGCAGTGACCTCATTCTTAATATCGTCTAGCCGTAGCACTTTAGGGATGGTTATAGCTAAGTAATTTAGGGCCGACTGAATTCTTGACAAAGCATTTGCAGCTTTATTCTCCAACCCTGGTTGACACTGGATGTCAAATTGATATCCCATGAGCTTAGTGAGCCATTTCTGATAGTCTTTACTCACTAAACGTTGCTCCAATAAGAACTTCAAACTCCGTTGACCAATTCAAACAATAAAATGCCTGACCAGTAAGTAGTGGCACGCCATTTTCATATCGTAAACACCACAACAATTAATTCCCACTCATATTATGCTGGAGAATGCAACCGGATGGCTGTCCTGCATCAGAATTGTTCCCAGAAGCATCTGTTTCAACCACGAACTGTTTAGAAAATCAAGCAGTGCCAACACTGGAATATTGATCATGGCAGCCTTGAGGTTCTAAAATGTTGTTTCGGTCTCCCCATCCCAACGAAACCTATCATTCTTCAATAATTTAGTCAAAGGCCATGCAACCTTGGCATAACCATATATAAAGATTCTATAATACCCCGTGAGTCCCAGAAATCTCTGAAGCTCCTAGAGATTACACGGTCTAGGCCGATTGACCATGGCTGCAATTTCGACTAATCAGCTGCTACCCCTTTTTCAAAAATTATGTGGCCGAGGTATTCCACTTCAGCTTGGCTGAACAAACATTTCTTCTCATTGTCCTATAGTTGATGCTTACGTAATTCTCCGAAGACTACATCTGAGTGCAGTAGGAGCTCCTCAATTGTCTAACTATAAACCAAAATATCATCGAAGAAAATAAGGACAAATTTTCACAAATATGGTCGAAACACTTCATTCATCAAATGTTAAAAAGTTGCGAGAGCATTTGACAATCCAAAAGGCATGACCAGGAATTCATAGTGACCCTCATGCGTGCGAAAAGCTATCTTTGGAATGTCTCCAGGTTTGACTCTGATTTGATGGTACCTAGATTTCGAATCTAGCTTCGAGAACACTCGAAACCTATATAGTTCATCCAGCAATTCATCTATCACAGGAATTGGGAAATGGTCTGGCACCAAAACCTTGTTTAGTGTACTATAATAGACACAAAATCTCCAACTACCATCTTTCCCCTTTACCAACAAAATGGGACTTGAAAAGGGAATTTGACTCAGTTGGATAATTCCCGTAGCTAGCATCTCTCTGACTAATTTTTTGATCTCATTCTTCTGAACATTTGGGTATAGATAAGGTCTGACGTTCACAGGAGCTTCCTCTGTTGTAGCAGAATCGCATGATCAAGAGCTCTCAGAGAAGGATGTTCATTTGTCCATTCAAAGACACTGTGATGATTTCTTAATAATTCCGTAATAGAGCTATGAACTTCAGTCACTGCTACTTCCTACTCTACGTCTAGACTTCCTAATTCCAGCAAATACCATGTTCACCTTCCATATATGTTCTAACCAATGATTTCAGTGACACCTATGTCTTATCTAAACTGGGATCGCCTTGTAACACAATCGTCTCTCCATAAACCTTGAAATGCATAGTTAGTGCACTCCAATTCACTTGCATCTTATCTAGTGCCTCCAACTACTTATTCCCGAGAATTACGTCTGTACACCCCAATTTCAATGGTAAGAAGTCTTCCACCACCTCAATATCCGGCAACGATATCACCACTCCCTATAAATACCACCCCATTTTATTGATAACCAGTACCCATCACAACCCCAATAACTGGCGGATTTCGTGACTCTCAGTTCTAGCTTCTGGACTAGCTCAGCTAAAATAAAGTATTGGGTGGCCCCACAATCAATGAGTACTATAACTAGCTCTCCGAATAATGTACCATACAGTTTTATGGCTTTTGGTGCAGTGAGTACTATCACCGACTTAATCGACAACTCCACCATTTCTTCCACCAACTCTCCCTCTTCGACGCCAATCTCCTCCGTTGATTCTTCAATTTCATCTTCCCTTACCAATAGCACTTGCAACTCCCGATTTTTGCATCGATGACCTGGAACGTACCTTTCATCACGCGGTAACATAACTGCTTAAGCTGCAATTCGGAGTCGGTCAGGCGATTAAAAGGAGTCACCGCCCTTTCCACCTTTGTCGGATACTGATTCATACCGCCAGGAAGCTTCGCTGCACTTGTTTGTATATGTTGTCTTATTTGGGTCATTTGATTAATGACCTTAGGATATAATCCCATATAATTCTGGCCACTTCTTACTGGGCTGGGCAAAGAGGAATTGTTTGTTTTAAATTGGAATGGGCTACCAACAGTATGGGCCCGTTTGAGTGATTCATTTCGGTCTTCAACACGTTGGGCCAACTCTATAATCTGGCCCAACCCCTATAGCCTGATCATCCTCACCTCAGCTCTAATAATTGGATCCAACATATTGATGAAATTTCCCTCCAACGCTGAATCTAGAATGTCTGGTAACGACGCCGCCAATAATTTAAACCAGCGTCTGTAATCCCTCATCGACCCTTCTGTTTCAAGGCGAGTAGCTTCTCTAGAACACTTTCCTCATGTGATGGGTGGAACCTCTGCAACAACAATATTTTAAGGTCCTCCCAATGCATCAATGGTTGTCGGCCATTTTCCCACTGATACCAGGCCAATGCCTCACCTCAAAACAAACAACAGCTACTTTAATTTTTTTCCCAATTGGTAAGCTGATTAACACTGAAATAACGCTCCGCTCAGAAGATCCAAGCGTCTGATGCCTCTCCATTGAAGACCGACATTTCCAATCAGCGAATCCGGTTATCCATCCTAGCAATCCCATCATGTTGTGTTTGATCCCCTTGAATGCCGCCTAACTCTTAAGATTTGTTCGGCACTTTAGAACTCAATGTCGCCGCTGCAGATTCAAATGAACTCCAGTTCTCCTTCCTATCTCTCTTGTGTTCGCCCCACTTCACCATTACCAAATCAAATTTCTCCATCAACACCGCAAGGTCTCTCTGTAATTATGATTTCATCACCCCCATCTCCCCTTGCAATCTGTCAAACCTCGACTTCAACTGCCCCACTTGTTCTGCGATCATCATACTCTGATACCAAAATTGTTACGATCCTAGCTGCTGATTCCCAATATTTGTCGAGCCTGCTAATGTCCAAACGCTTCCAATGGAGTTTAGTAACCTGTTGACGGGAATTTGATTAGATCTCTCTTATTGAAAGGAAGTTTAGACAACAAGCTAGACTGATGATTTGTATATAGCACGGATGAACACGAAGGAACAAATGATTATATTGTAGAAGAATTGATGAACTGAAAATGATAACAAATTCCAAGGCTATTAGAGAAGCCCGGTCTCTCCCCCTCATTACAACAGATTTAGTAAATTCCATGCCCCTCTCAATTGCCTTCCCTACTCATTTATTCACATTTCCTTCCACTACTCTTTTACTATTTTACCCCCAACTAACTAGTGTTAATGAACTGGTAACCCTTTCTTCTTTCATGCATAAGTGAACCGGATTGCGGGCCTATCAGGTTTGTGTAGAAACGATAGGCTTTTGGTGGGAATTGCCTATCTCTGTTCTTTATAATTGATGGATTGTAATATTCAAGTTCGGTTTTATCAAAATTTGTCATAGAATGACTACTACATGTCAAGAGTGTGTTCTTATTAACGTATTATGAGAGGCCACTCTAGAAGAATGGGCAGAAAAGAATTCATATAGCCGATCTTAAGTTTATTGCTTAAACTATAAACAAATTCAACAATTATATACTAATGAAATAATTTAAGGATGAAAGGAAATTTCTAATTATTTGATTAATGGAATCAGCAAATGCCAACTTTCTTCTCGAGTAAAAACAGCGACTAATTTAACTTTAAAAAAAAACTGACTTTCCAGCTTACGAGGTAAGTCGATCGACCCTCGACTCAACTGCACAAGATACTATTTCACCATTTTATGAGCAAACTGAAGGAGGACAGAACTGCTTTCGTAGTAAAGAAAGGAAATGAAGGTCTAATTTGCTTTGTTTATAAACATACCGGGCTCAGGTTCATATTATCTTTCCATTCTGCCTTCGTTCCCAGCCAAACACTCCCATAAAGCACAGTTAAGATGTGAAAGATCTATAGCAAAGATGCATATAAATGGAAAAAACAGCAATATAAAACCAAAGAGAAGGAAAAATCAACGGAAAGAACTACCGTTTAACGGTAACATAGCAATCCAAACATAAGATTCTTGTTCACCCAAAGAAAGAAGACAAGAACCATGCGAAAAAACTAGACTTCTAACCCTTGCATTACAGGTTTCAAGACACAGCATAAACATTAAACATTAAACATTATTATAACACGAAAGGAGAAGGATTAACAACTATGTGCCTCATCGGGTTTTCCACATTGCCACCACCAGCATGCTGGACAAATTCAGTTGGCGAGTAGAAGTTACCATGACAAACACATACAATCCTCACCTCGTCCCTCTTCTTGTAATGGTATAAAAATCCTTGAACCCTAGTACCATTCGGGCCAGTTGCTCTTGTCGAGACAAGAGGCATATCCAGCATGACATTCTTGAGCGTTCCCTCATTTGAATCATCAGTAACGGCAGTTCCTACTATTGTTCTCTTGGGAATCTGATTTGGTAAAGATGGGACACTGGATCCGCGCTTCAACTCAGCGGCCCTTTGTGTTACTCCTGTAGATCAGTGATATAAATGAACAAAATAAACAAAAATAACAAGTTAGTTTCAGCAAAAGCTCGATTCATCAAATTTATATTGCCAAAGATGATTTTCAAAGTTATTTGTTTACTAATAAAACTTACTTTACCAGCTAGAAAGTGACTTTAAGCACAGCAAACCTGCATGCTCTAAATTCCGAATATTATCCAGACAACTCCGAGAAGAAAATCAATTGAATGGACATATTTTCAACTGCTATAAATTGAAATATGACATGGAATGGAATAGAATAACAATTTAAGACAACTATTAGCCAATATAATAACAATTAAGACAACCGTATACTCCACCCATTACAACTTTTGTTTTTCAGTGGAGAAACAAGTTCAACAACATTTAACTCGCCCGAATGTCATCACTCTAGCCGTTTTCACCTCCTTATAATTGATGATAACCCAGTGGCAAGTTATCTAAATACACACATTTTCCAGACACACAAAGAATTTTCATGCTAAAACAAAACTTGATAACTGCCAAAAAAAAAGCCCACAAATTTATAACAATTAACTAGGGAGCCCTTTATCATCTTGCAAAACCTAAGTCGATCAGGCATTGTGCATTATTATTTCATATCACTTCATGCTAGAGTATTATATAACAGAAGAGAGACTCCAAACTAGCAAAGGTGGATTAATAACAACTCCAAATAATAATCTTTAAAACCGAAATTACATGATGAGATATAGCGCTTAAATCTTTCTGTTTATGAATTAAGACGTTGCACTTAAACCAGAAAGGGCAGTTGAGAGGAGAAAAAACATGAAAGTTGTCAAGAGTCAAAACCCTGAGTTCAGCAATATACTAAGAAGATAAAGATGAAAGATCCACAGATATGGATCAACATACAAAACCTTCTTGAGGAATGATTTTTCTCTTTTTCCTAGTAGAGATGTGAGAAGGAAACCAATATTTTTCAGAAGGCCTATTTTTCAAGGTCAAGATTAAAAATTACCCCGTTTCAAATATTTTTGACAAAATAATCGTCTGGTTATATACCTAATCCCTCTACTAGAGCCTTGGTTGAGCTAATGCGAACTACAATTGTTCTTCTTCTCTTTCTTCTATGCCTTCATGTACATACAAAACCTCTGAATTGAACGCCAGAACCAGTTTCTTACATTCGCTCGTTCCAAGATTTCCAGTCAGAATACATGTTTTATACAGAAAAGCTGAAATTAAACAGAAGGTAGTTTTCATATTTGAAGGAAGGGACACTTAGATTATGAAAAACTATTTAAGAATCACATTAAAAAGTTCTCCAATAAAGGCTATTAATTTTATTTACACTCGAAAGTCTAGTATTTATCAAGAAATTCCCTGAACAGCAAACAAACTACGTCAAACTCTTGCGCATTAAATTTCGTTACTGCCAATAACATGCTAAAGTGGGGAGATATTCGTACCATACATTATTATTCTCAATCAATCTCACAAGTGACAAGTAATTCTCATAATTACTATGCACACATCACCAAAAGCCAGTTTTCCAATTACTCCTAGTTCCGAAAAGACAAAAAATTGCCAACCCTCTTGAACAATAAAAAGGGATTCCATAATGAAGTTTGGGAAAAGGGAATCGACAGTGTAAAATATCCGTAAAACTACTCTCAAGTTAAAAAAGGAAAAACTGAGATTTTGTTAATTAACCGTGCCATTTAGCTTAGTTAATTCAGATGTATTCAGTTAATTAATGGGTTTAAAAACCTACTCATGCTCGCAGAGGGTTAAAATGTCAATATTTAGTCATTAAACGTTGAATTGTTTACCCTCTTAGTCACAAAAGTCAATTTCATATCACAAGTCCAAACTAATGGCGAGATCTAATCATTTGTGTGCCTATAAGTTCAAGGATGTACCAGGTCTAATCATAGCATTGATGTACTTATTCTTGTTCTATTGCCTTTTCCCTTGAAATTAATATCTTCGATAGTGTGAGGGCATTGACAAATTACACAATGAATTGCTACGTTCTCCAAGAATTTTGTTGTTTGCGTCTAACCCAGAGAACCTATCTTCACAATAAAATTATTATATGCTATCTATAGTTGATTATTGTGAGAGGAAATTTTGAGTAAGAATTATGAGAGAAAATGAATAATGTACAATGGAGCATGTGATTGAATTAGCACTAGAAACATGCCAAAATACACTTATTTGTAATATAGAATTAAGAAGTGGATAGTGATTTATTTGATTTGAATTCTTTCAACATCAATTCTTTCGCTCTTTGAGTTCAATCATGTGATAGCTTCTGGTTCCAGGAATACGCGTAAAGACTTTAAGGTGCTTAGAAGGACAAGCTCCCATCCGCACGCACTGACGCACATCTTTTGCATTGGGACAAGAAAAAAATTGCTCTTTTCTTTCTATAAGCCAACTTCACTATGAAGTTTAGAACCAATTACTATTCGTATTTTATTGATATAACCAATGATTGAAAGGGATATAGGCTGATAAATAAGTTCCAAGGCTTTAGTTTTCGCTTCATTGACGAGTTGAGCATTGACCATAACGATAAGCATTCATCACACCATTCATGACAGCATAAAACTTATACTTCGAGGAAGGGGTGTCAATTTGACTTACCGACTCGGGCGGCCAATGACTCAGCCAAGGAAAAACTCGAGTCGACCCGACTCACGGCTCAGTAGAACCGAGCCGAGACTCTGGCCGAGCCCCATTTTGGAGGCATCGGGCCAAGCCCCATGCCAGCCCAAACGAGCATAGCCAAGCCTTAAAAAAATCAAATCAGGTAGCTACACGTAGTTGTCTGCAAGACAGCGTGTTGCCTATGTTAAAATTTTAAATTGATGTGCTGCCTATGTTAAAAAATTTAAAATTGACACACATGTTAAATCATATCAAATTTAAATTTGGTTGAAACAAATATTGGTTTTTTTTACAATAATATCAATATGAGGTAAAATTTTGAATTTCATATCAATTTATTCTAGAGATGGAAAAAGAATAAATATCATCTTTCGTATTAGAACATCAATAGTTCGTGATTTATAAGGTAAATAATGATATCCACTTTCTTAATTCACTGAGAGTTCCCCGTCATTTAAGTGGGAACGAGAAGATACGGATCTTATGTTGCTAGATAATGGAGACATTTCATGATTTGACAATAACAATATGAAACATTGTATTTTCTGATCATGGCAATAAGGTTACAATGATGGGCCTTATGTCAAGGTGGTGGGCTTACGCTTGCAATCAATTTGTGCTAGTAATACACTAATAGCAATGGTGGCCTTGCATCAATAGTAAGAGATTGGCTCGGGGATAATGGAGTTTACGGAGAAGAAACATAGTGTGTCGCATCAACAAGTTTGTGCGGATAGTGCATGGAAGCATATAAAAGTTCCAAACTGGAAGGAGAGGGGGCGAGGAAATTCTGAGAACTTAAAAAGGAAAATGTTAAAGGTAGACGAAAAGCAATGCCTAAATAGGTGATTTCACTTGGGGACAATGAGTTCAGCTATTGGCTGACTCTCAAAAATAGTGAGCTCATAGGCGGGGAGCTTCCTTCGGGGTGGTAGGGTTTATAGGAAATAAATCATTCTTCCTTTCTTCTCTATTCTTTATTTTTTATTTTATTTTTATTT
>CAIGRO010139199.1:0-11359 GCA_903798355.1 Fraxinus baroniana | reverse complement strand
TTTTTTCGAAACATTTTCAGTCGTTTTTGTAGACGGCAATGGAATTGTTAGAGCTGATATTCCTCTTAGAAGGGCAAATTTTTTATTCTTAGCAGTGTAGTCATTCAATTTTAAATGTTGGCATTTTCCTTTCATATGATTTGCTAATTTCTTTTATGCTTATTTGTTTTCCAAATTATATTCTTTCTTGTGTGCCCTGCAACCTGGAAATGGTCGTGTCTTCTGTTTTAATTCTTATATATTTCTATAAATAGATGAACAGTTTCACTTTCTAACTGCTTAACTTTTTAAGTTAGGTGGTTCGACGAGGTAAAGACTATAGGTTATATTCTCACCCTTGCCCGCTTATTAAAATTGTGCACGTGTTAGGTCTTTGATGAAAAATGAATCTGCATGTGAAGGGGCGTGTCGAAGGCTAAATTATGTATATAAATGTGCCCCTTTCTATTAGCTTTTGCTTTTAAACGAGGTCGTTGACCAATTTCTGTTGGCTTGGCCAACAATATTTCGTGAATTGGTTTGCAGAAAAAAAAAAGGTTGGATCTGACTTGGTCTGCATTTTCATGTTTATATATTTCTGTTAACCTTTATTTGCTGGTTGAATTTCCAGATCATTCATACTGTGAGGAAGCATATTTTGACCGGAGGACCAAAGAGGCTTCCGTTTACCGTTCCACCTTTTACCTTTAGTGCTTTAAAGGTATGACATTTGCCTTTCAGCTTATATTATCAATTTCTTTGTCATGCTTGTCCTAGTGAGCATAAAGATTATAATGATTCCTGTAACTACATGTTTTGTTGTAATTCAGATGTCCTAGGATGCCTATGAACATATGTGGATACGATATCAGAATCATATTTTAGCTGTAACTATTAAATAATGGATTCTGATCTGAAGGAAGAGGGGCACAGAATCCTATACTAATTACTCTATGCTTTTGTTGTAAAGAGAATTTAACCATGTAGATGGAGGCATGCATCCTGCAATTTGTCAGCTACGTGAATGTTTTCAACCTTTAGGTAGAATGCGAGTATTTGTTCCTTTTCCAGGCAAAGTTAACCTGTTATAAGACACACAATCTCTTCATGTGCCAATCATATTTCTAATGTTTAGAATTTACCATGTAAAAACCAACTAACCAGCTTGTCTGTTCTTTCTTAGTTTCAATGTCAATCATCCATATTCTCCCAAAGGTTTATTAATGAAACATCATGAAAACATGTATTTATTTTTTTACCATGAAAGGAGTTGAACAGTTGATAGCACTGACTGCCATGAATCCCTGAGAAAATTGTAGTTCTATATTTGTTTCTGTAGCACTTCTTTCATTTCTTAAGATAACAGATGTAGGGCGCAAACCATTTTAAGGAGAAGTATGTAAGAGTTTATTAAATTTTACATACACTACATTGAATTGGTTATCCAACCAGATAAAAGCTTTGTGCAGGAAACTTCTGCAATCAGATATAGAAAGGCCAATTTACTCATGGTTGTTCGGTCAAATTCTAACATGCTTAATATTATATTTTCTTCCTCTCCCCATTTCCTATCAACCGTCTTCACCAATTTCTGCCACCCACCCTTTCCCCATCCTTCAGTCTATCCTCCAACGTCCAATTCTCTTCCCCTTCCCCCGGCCTGGTCACCATCCCCCAACTCCCCTTCCCCTTCTCCAATCACCAGGGTCATCCACCACTTTATCCACGTGGCCACTCAGCCCATCACAACAATAAAAATACTACCATCCACCATCAGACTTAACAGTCCACCTCGAAAATCCAAATAGAACTTGAAAAACTAGAATTTTGTTTTAGTTCCGTAAAATGTGATACTTTTCTTTCTATGCTATTTATTTATTTTGCTAATCTCTCTATGCATATTGGTTGGGATCTTATTGCTTCTTTGATCCCATGTATGGAGGGCAGAGGAGATGAGATAGTGGCTGATACACTTCTCTCTTCTTCTTTTTTCGGGTGGGTGGTTGAGTGTAAGGGATTAGAAGAGGAATAAGAAGGCTAATTACTGAAATAATAATTTTGCGTTCTCTTGTCCCTAGTATGTATTCAACAATTCTAATGCTAGATAATCATAAAATTTCCTTGATAAAAAATTGTACAAATATAGTCCTCAGATTTTTATCATGTCCCATCACATCCGTGAATCAGATCAGCCCAAAGTATGAGTGGACTTCCTGGTTGTGCTTCTTTGATGTGGATATTTGTTGGTGCCAACGTTATTGCATTGTTATGATGGAGATGCAGAGTGATACAGGAAAAAAGGCAAATTTTATGTTCATGGTTAAAAATGATTCGATGTATAAATTTTGAATTGTGAGGTGTGATGCATTCACAGGTGCCACTCCTCAAATGGGAGGAAATAAAAATAACAAACAGCAATTTTATGCAAAAATGAAGAGAAAAGGACAGCATGCAATTCACCTTTGGTTTTAAAGGGGGTTGACTTGATGTTAGTGCGCTTTCTGATTTAATTTTACCTTTCATGTGCAGTTGGTTAGGCGACTGCAAAGTCAGAAAGAAAATGTATCTGGAGGAGAGGTAGCAGCTACACCAAAGGATATCTTTCAGATTTTGATGCAGGTATTTAGTTGAAACCTTCAGTACATGTAACATTTAATGGTCTTAGCTCTGTCTACCATCTTAAATGTCTATACTTCTGTTTGTCTCTGCCCAAAACATTTGCAAAATTTATTTGCTATTGAACTCTTGGAATTTGCACAAAATATTTTGGGCTTCTTTTCTTACAGCAGATGTCTTCGGCAATTCCTATGCTCCACATTTTTGGTGGCTCTCTTCAATTTTTCTTTGCTCTTCCATTAGTCACAGCTAGGTTGATATGGATATTTTCAGCATGATATGCCAATTGGAAAATTTTCTACTATCGCTTTATGCAGTTAGTATCCAGTTTAGCCATTTTGATCACCTCTTTGTTGTAGACAATTGAGGCTTTATCAAGTGTTCCAGTTCCTGAACTAGCACTACGGTTGTATCTGCAATGTGCTGAGGTACTTTTTCGCTTTCTCTCATGGTAGATAAAGGGAGACATTTATTTCTTCTTACCTGTTGTTGCGTCTATGGTTTTGATTATCAGGCTGCAAATGACTGTGATCTAGAACCTGTGGCCTATGAATTTTTTACCCAAGCTTATATTCTGTATGAAGAAGAAATCTCGGTATTAGCTTCCCTGTCTTATATTTTTTAAGTTCACCAAATTGATTGATTAATTTGGAAAGTTTTCAGTTTGACACATCCACGGCACAACTTTTTCATGTTGTCTAATTTCATTATTGTGATAGGATTCAAAAGCTCAGGTGACCTCCATACACCTGATAATCGGGACTCTTCAGAGGATGCATGTCTTTGGTGTTGAGAACAGGGATACATTAACACACAAGGCCACAGGGGTACAGTAATCCTACTAGCACATTGTCTTTATTTGTAGCAGATTTATTTTGTTAGTAACCTAATGATGTGTGAACTTGTATTCTATAACTCCATTTTGCTCTAATTCTCTTTATAGTATTCCTCAAAGCTTTTGAAGAAGCCCGATCAGTGCAGAGCTGTATATGCATGTTCACACCTTTTCTGGCTTGACGAAAACAATGACATGAAAGACGGGGAGAGGTGTGTGATTCTGCTTGCCACATATATGGACGTTTCTGAAATTCTAAATAATTCTATTTTATCCCCTGTTTAACATCCCTTACTTTAATTTAATTTATTTCTCATACTCATTTTCAATCACACATTCACACAATAAAATATTTTACACGTAAACCCAAAATTAAAATATTTTACACGTAAACCCAAAATTTATCCATACTTTTTAACCACGCGTTCACCAAAAAATACTATTCAAAACTATGTTTTTAAAAATCTTAAGGATGTCAAACAGGGGCTTAGTTTTGCCTTTTTAACTTCTTTCTCCATCTCATATGATTGTTCATTTTATCCTATATCCAGGGTCATGCTTTGTTTAAAGCGTGCCTTGAGAATTGCAAATGCCGCTCAACAAATGGCTAATGCAACTCGAGGGAGCAGTGGATCAGTCGTACTCTTTATAGAAATATTGAACAAGTGATGAATTCAACTCTTCTATTTACATAAAAAGACCTTTTCATATGCCATCCTTATATTTCCAACTGGTCTTCAATTGAAATGCCTTATCTTTGTGTATTATTAGGTATCTCTATTTCTACGAGAAGGGGGTGCAGCAGGTTACTGTTGATTCAATACTGAGTATGATCGAATTGATCAAACAAGAGACGAGCGGTGAGAATACAACACCCGATCCAGCTACCGATGCTTTCTTTGCGAGTACACTGCGGTATATTCAATTCCAGAAGGACAAAGGTGGTGTAGTGGCTGAGAAATACAAGCCTATTAAAACGGAATTTGCTTAAACGTCGTCAACAAGTAAATTGTTTTGTAACAGACCTGTCAAGTTTTATCATTTCAATTTGGTTTTCATCTTTTTGACTCCTTGCACATCAGGAGAGTGGATCAGGGATCAGCTTATGATTTCTCCCAAGTAAATTATGATGTAAGAAAAATACACTGAGCATTGTCATTGTTGGTGTTAAACTTTGTAGTAAGATAGTGCTATAGGATAATAGGAAGGTGTTGACAATTATTTATTAGATTTTTGATTTCGTGGAAAAGTATTTGACTTTTCTTAACACACTGAACCTTCAAATATTTGGCGAACTGAATACGTAGATACTTCATGGTTTGTTTAAATTATACCATTGCTACCTTTTATAATTGTTGTATAACAAAATCTCCAATGATGGATTGTGATCTACATAAAAATATGCTCCCATTCAAATTTTTGGAGAACTCGAGTCGGAATTTGCACGATATTTTTGGGACGGAGTGAGTAACTATGATGAGAAGTTGGAAGATTAACTTTCAAAATCTTGAAGGTTGGTGACTAATTTTGCAAATTTATGTTATTTATTTCCCATTCACGGCTATGATCATTTAGATCTTTTTACTGCAACATTATATTGTTCTTGATCGGTGAACTAATTCTAATTCTTTACTTCTTTTCACTATTTATTGAATTTCAAACAGCAGAAAATCGCTAGGAATGAAGGAGCATCTTTTTTCCAGATCAATGTTTTAATAAAATGAGTTCTATATTTCTACATGTAATTGGACTTATTATTTCATATTACACGATCCATCACATAGAAGGATTATGATTTAATAAATAACGGTAGATGAACTTATAAATAATGGAGCATTTGAATTTCTAATTCTATCAGTTTGTTACATTTGAGTTTTGAAGGGATATTTTTATCTATCTAGTTGTTTAAAATTTTAAATTTACTGAAATGACAATTATATTTTCAATTTAATTAAATAGAAGAATAAATAAAAGAAAATATAATAAATAGAAAAAAAAGAGGAATTGCAAGGAAAATTCTCTTTACGAACTGAAATTGAAATTTTTTTACTATTCTTAATTTAATGAAAAGTGTCCATTTTTAATTTATTTTTTTGACTACATTACCAATCACAGGGGATTTTACCTAATATCTCATCTTTCAGATATCTTGCAGATATATTAAAAATAATATTGGTTTATATTGAAAACATTTTTGAACGTCATTATCTTCAAAATTCTCTATTTTGCTATGCGTGTAACTTTGAATAATTTTAATTCAGGTAAAGATACTCGAGTTATGGACTCATCCACGAGTAAAAGTTATTATTTTCTCAATGTTTCGTGTTTGTAAAGAACGATATCTTAGTAGTTAAGTTTCGAAACAAAAAATAAATTCGATGTAATTTTCTAATGAATACCCCATATTTTTTTAATTGCATTTCTTATTTGAAATGTAAACATTTTGAAAAATTTTATTTATGTCATTGGTTACTAAAGTAAAAGATAATATATCATAATTTAAATGTTATTTGAAAATAAAAATTAATTATATTAAACGAAACGGAACATCCCGACCCCATCTCATTGTCATCCCTAATTTAAAGTCACATTCAAGATTAAAAGGTGCTACCCATTTTCTGTTTGAGCACAGATTTTTTATTTTTTAAACAACGTTCAATGCATTTATTATAACATAAACCATGCAACATTAAAGAGCATATCCACTCGAAAATTTTCTACTTTCACACTCGATAATTTAGGAATTGATTAGTTGAACCAAAAATAATAAGCTCCATGTCAACACATAGCATACTTTTGGGTCCAGCTTCGAGCCATTGATTCATACTTGGCCCTATCATTTTTGTACATGTGAGCAATTTCTGGAACCAATGGATCATCTGGGTTCGGGTCCGTCAGCAGCGAACATATCGAAAGTAAAACCTACATACAAACAATATTTGCACTTAAAAACAAACGTAAATTGCGTTATGGATTTTTTTTCAACCTTTAACTATAGTTGCAGAATCATGAAAATAGTATAAATTTCTTTTCAATAAAGCTATTTGTACAAAGTTGAGTTACAAAAGTTGGGTTACAAAGTGTGTTGGCAAAATTTAGACAGTTGATTTCAAATGATTTAAAAATCTGTTTTTAAAATGATTGGTGTGGGTGTTATTTTGTCAACTAACTTTATAACATAACTTTGTATGTGTAGCATAATTCATTTCTTTTAAATCATCACGTGACCCTCACCAGTCACATGTCCAACTTATGAACCTAAATTTTGTTTCTCAACTTGGATTAAGTCCTCAAAATTTGAACTGATACATGTTTCCATAGAAGTCATGTGACAATTAAGATGAAGATTTGAATAATTAAATCATAATTTTGAAATTGTTGAAAGGTCGGAGAAAGAATCACCTTTGATATGGTGAGAGCGGGACTCCACTGTTCCTTTAAAATATCCAAGCAAATATTACCATTATTATTGACGTTTGGATGAAAAACTTTTGTCCTGAAGGCAACCTGCTCATCAATTCGTATAATAAATATCAATTTTTTTTTTCTTTTTTATAATTAAAAATTAAATGAAGGGAATAATTTAATTTGAATTTAGATAGGTACCTTTGGAGGTTTAAAAGGATAATCAGGAGGGAAATGGATGGTAACTTGGAAAACACCCCCTGCATATGGGCTCTCATTTGGCCCAATTATGGTTGCTTGCCAGTGAAACATATCTTGTGCCACCGGCCCTGTATTTAATATTTTATAATAAATAAAATAAGAAATGAGACTGTACTGACTCGACCACACGAGACTATGCAGAGGGATATGACATTATTAACACTAATTTTCGACCTATATTGGCATACTCTTAAGGGAAGATAACTAGGACTGCGATGGGTCAACAAAATTCATTATTAGATGTGGTGACACGTAGAATGAAAAGGCAGACGAACAACTAGACGTAGCAATGAATGATAAGGAAAGTCGAGGATGTTGAACCTGCACTGCAGGAAGTAGGAGGGTCTCTCTGTAATTCCCTGAGCTCCTTGAGAATTCTCCTAGATGCCATTTTGATTGAAGAAAGCAACTCAACTTAATTTTCACAATGTTCTCTGACAATTTCTCATGGAAGAAATTGGGTGATAGACAAAGCATATATACACAAACCAAGACCGAGTGGGAACCTTCTTATTAGGTGGGCACAGTACAGATTCCTTGGCAAAAAGTAGTAGGAGCTAACAATCTCTCAAGGCTTTCCCAATATGCTCCCCACATCGTTTGGTTGCTTGTTAATTTGGTAATCCGTAACTTTCAAGTCGTATTCAGAGCCACACACAAACTAGATTTGATTCTAAACACTGGTTAGTCGTCTGCTCCACTATCGATTTTTATTCAGCATTATGTACTAAATGTGTTCAATTGAAACTTTTCATGCTCGAGAGAGAAAGCCAATGGATTCCATTCATGCCACTACGACACATGGGCCCCATTTCTTCAAATTGACAAAAAGATTCGATTGATAAGAAGAAATGTCAACTTGTTACTTTCAAGTGTAGGGATGCTATTAAAATTGACACCACTTCCATTGCCCCACGTTTAATTGCCTCTAATAATGGAATCTTATCTTCTAATAGCTTTCATTATTTCAACGGACATTATTCGTCTTCACCCACAAGAACAAAAATAGATATAAATAATAAGGCACGTAGCTTGAAAATTAAGCCAATCTAAAAAATAAAGAATAAGCCAATTTTCCAAAACGAGAGGCAATGTATATAATAGTGTATCGAAAATTTAAATGAACTATTTCCTCGTTAAGTATCGATGAAGCTAAAATAAATTAAGAAAGAATTTACTATAGAAACTACTAATATACGTCAGCAACATCACAAGGCAAGTTACTTCCGACGAGAAAAACTGGTCTGTTAATCCATAAAATAACAAATCAAAGCAGGATGAGCATAAAGCAGTGGCCTCCAGTGCAACTCTCTCAACATTGAGATCGAAAGCACAACACAAACCGGCCACCGATATATCCCAGAGATCACTAGCATTTTTAGTGAATACATATACAAAGGAAGGGGCCTAATTCCTCTGAGATAAAGAAATAGGAAGGGACATAGAGAGGAGTATAGAGCCTATTGATGATCAAAATATTGAGCAGGCCTTTTGAGCCTTTCCCTTCTTTTTCTTCTGCTTGGGAGGCTGGAGCACGACTTTAATGGCAGCATCAAAAACCCCTTTCACATTCTGCAGTGAGCACATTTTGAGTAAGTTTCGTAATGTTAGCCTCGAGGAGAAGTTTTCTAAGAAATATACGACAGTCTCTAAAGCAGACATACAAACCTGCTGTGATTTTGCACTACACTCAATGTAAAAAGGTGCTCCAATGATTTTCCTCAGCTCCTCCCCCTGGAAGTTGAAAGAGAGACAAAATGCTTGGAAATGAAACTATTCATTTCAAAAAAATGTACAAGAAACAAACCAAAATATTATTAAGGAAAAGAGAAGGAACATAAATTTTTCACCTGAGCTGTAGTTATTGGTACAGCACCCGGATGGTCAATGAAGAATTGCTTGTCATCTCGAAGATCTGAGTCCACAATCATTAAATTTGTCACAAATGAGAACCTTCATATATAACATATCATAAACAACATTCACTTCTAAGGTTCTTTGATAGAATGCAGAGATGTTTGTCCTGGCAATGCTTTAGTTCTTACAACATGGATAAACACATAAATAATTTCGCAACCTACCAAACTAAATAACTTGTGAGTAATGAATGTCCGGAGACCCTTCCTCCTATTAAGTTGTAGACTGATTCCTAAATAAAACGGCTATATACCAAACTAGAACATAAACTGAATAAGAACATCCATAGACCATTGCAGCAATCTATATAGCAACACAGACAACGTTGTCAATGAACCAAAACCAATACAACTAAGCATTTGTAAACCTATGCTAAAATCTATACAGAAACACAATGACGACAGCAACTACAAAAACTACAAAGGTAATTGTTTTCAATCAAATTCAATGTATCAGTGGGAAAAAGAATGTACTTGATTAAAATGATGCATTTGGAAGCAATCACCTAAACTTACTACGATCAGGAGGCAAGACCATAGTAGATATGATGTTGAACTGTAGACCATCATAAAGACGTAATCCCTCCACTTCAAAATGAATGAGATTATTTAACTTATGTAGTAAGCTGAGATTTTCAGGCATGCACCTATAGTCCCCATTTTATATGCAAAAAAAGCACTTGGATCCCCATTCAAATTTCTTTGGCATTTAGATCTCCAACCTTCAATTTGTGTAGCATTTGGATCTCTACTAATGGATTTCATTAAAAAAAAAACCATTTACTGTTCACTTGCCACGCACATGGTATGTTGTTTCAAGGGCATAATGGGCAACTCAAAAAAGAAAATAAAAGAAATAATCATCATCCTCGTCCCCCATCCCTCCAGTAAACAGCTCCACGTCCTGCCCCCCTGCCATCCCACCCTACCATAACCTCTAGACTCCCCACCAAGTCACCTCTTTCTAGATGGGAGGGAGATATGGCAAGGCCACGCGGTGGGGGTTGGGCGGAAACAATTGATGTGGGGGAACAGGAAGAAAGATGATCTATTTTAATTTAAAAATTTTCTTCTGTTTTTTCTTTTTCAACATGTTAAATTTGAGGGTCTAATTGTCATTTTACTATTTCTAGTCATGTGCGAATCGAAGATTTTTCGAATGGAACTCAATGTTGATCAAGATGCAATAAAAAAGAAGTTTGGCAACCCAAGTGCTCTTTTGGATATAAAATTGTAACTGTAGGTGCTGGTTTGCCTAATTTTTACCTAGAGACATTTAGTATAATTCAACTAACTTGTGGACATAATTACTTAACTAATTAAAAGACAAATCAACTGCCATGTTTTTGAAATATTTTTTAAATTAAAGTTTGAATGGTTCAATGCAATTATGAAAATCAGGGCTGGGCCGATAAACCAAAACCGCAAACCCAACCCAAATCGGGTCGAGTTGGGTCTGTTTATAATAAAAACGGGTTGGTTTGGGTTCCAAAAAATTATAAAATTATTTGGGCCAGGTCGGTTCGGGTTCAAACCCGCGTAAACCGAACCAGCCCAAATATAAAACCCTGCCATTTGCATCAAGTGTCATCTTCTACTGCCTCAGTGCCTCACCACTATCATTTCCAACTCTACCTACAGCTCAATCGGGTTTCCACAGCTTCCTTTATTGCCAACACTGTCGATTCCAAGCCCAAGGTGGAATAATATCTAAGGAATTTCACCACATCAGAAAGGCAAGATTGAGGCATATTTTTTTCATTTTTTCACTTAGCATTTTCAATGGTAAACCTGTAATTTACACATATATATGATTCGGGGGAGATTATAGTGAAATTTTTTGGTTAGTTACATCTGCAGATTTTAGTTTTGAATAAATAATCAACTTCTTTGCATTTCTTTTATTTTTATATACGGAAATGTCTTTTCAACTTTTGAGGGTAATTTTTTTTTCCCGGAAGTTTTAGTAATTTTAGGTTCATTTGGATTTGGGCATTTAGTAATATTTTGATCTGGTTGCTGCCCCTCATTGACTGAATCTAGATTATTTCATCCCAAAATTTATGGAAATTGTTAATTTTGAAGAAGGATGAGATTATAGCATTAAAATCCTGTTTCCATGGCTGACCCGGCCCGAATCGTCTCGGGTCGGCCCGGATCGGGTTCCTATTAATGACCGGGGCAGGTCGGTTTAGGAAATAGTCCAAAACCGGTATATTCGGGTCGGGTCGGGTCGGTTTTGGGTAAAAATCAGCCCGACCCGTAGCCTACTCCTAATGAAAATAATGTTTGGGAAACCATCATGTTGACACCAAAATAAAAATAAAAAATAAAAAATCCATCCATT
>CAIGRO010139176.1:0-24497 GCA_903798355.1 Fraxinus baroniana | reverse complement strand
TTGCGATCATAATATTTCCTTTTTCGTTTATTTCCTTTTACAGTTATTTGTAACCCTATAAATAGGGTCTTCTACATTGTAATATTATCAAGTCAATATAATACAATTTATATTTCTTGACAGTAACCAAGTGTTGGGCCGTTTAAGGATAAACTCTGCATTAAAAGAGTATAAAATATATGAAGTTTTTAAGATGGATGTATTTCCATACTATAAATAATATTAAATACAACAAAAATGCAGACTACATGACAACCGATGAACATGTAACCTAACGAGGATAAATTAAGGAAACAATAACTTAAGTGATCCGGGCAAGTCTTGCATAGAATGGAAAGAAATTTCATTAAAAAAAGAGATGAGATCCCAATATAACATGTTAGAAGAGGGAGAGGTGGACTAAAATTAACATGGCGTGATGTAGTTGTGAAGGATTTGAATTTATTGGAACTTTTGATAGGTGTGGCAATGGATTGAATGAACTGATAAGAAAGGAGTTCTGCAGCTAACCCTAAAATTATTTAAAAACAAGGCTTAGTTTGTTGTCGTCGTTGTAAGAGGCATACTACCTAAAAAGGCTAAAATAGATGATGTGGACATCAACTTGATGTTATATGCATGTTTTAAAATTAGAACTTGAACAGAATATGGAATGGAAAACTAGCTATCTTCTAGAGTTAAAAAGCAGCAATTGGTGTGGGTCATGGAGAGAAATAGCTTGACGATTAACTCTTTGGACACATTTCACAAAAGCAATAAAGTAGAACCAGGTCCTGAAAGGAGATTTAATTGAGGAATCCTATTTACGTAGGTGATCAACTTTTTCTTCTCTTGTTCCGAACTTATTGACATCGGTGGCTATATATTTCATTTTCAATATTTTCTTTACATAGCCATGATTTGACTATCTGTGTTATGATCATCAGCCCAGGCAATTTTCTTCATACCAGCCCTTCTCTAATTCTGTTCAGTGTAAATATCTGATAAATAAAGCGTGCCAGACAATTTGAGTGTTCAAAACTTGCATAAATATGTATATCAACAAAAAGTCCAAAAATCAAAACACAGGATGGTTTACTAGCTAGAAGGGAAGAAAAAGTAAATGGAGGGAATTAAAATAAAGTGGAATGGGGGGAAAGGGGTTTGTACTAAAACTCGTGCTGATACATTTATTAAAAAAAATTAACATACAATCGTAAACATTTGAAGGTGAGAAAATTAGTGGAGACACGAAAAATATTTTGTGCCCTTCAATTTTCTTTTCTCCTTCACCGTGAAATCCAACAAAAGAAAAGTGAAAATGTCAATTCCTCCTATTATTTCTCCCTCACCAATTAAAATAAATAAATGAATAAAAAAATCAAAAGATATTCATGGCTTCCAAATGAAATAGATAGACTTACATCTTCACCAACAATTATAGCTTCAGGGAAGAGCCCATGAATGAGGTCGTTGACCAGCATCAAATAAACTACAGCATCAACATCCGTTGAAAAACTAAAATACTCACTGTAGCTTCCAGTAAATGAAACCTATTAGCAATAAAAATATTTGTGAGAGGATATAGGTAGGAGATCAAAGAGAAACAGGACACAACCAGCATCACAAATATCTTAATGGTATTGTCATTATATCAAAACCAAGAATGCTCAAATCAATTGATGATTTATTTGTAGAAAACCATGTCTTTTATGGCCTCAATATACTTTATTTATTGGATTCATATTTGAAGAGTTTCCTGTATGACATGTTCAATCTGCATAAATCTCGCTCACAGCTTTCTAACAATCAAATGTCAACAAACTAGAAACTGTACTATAGAGTGAATAATTTATAACAGACAACTAATCAAGTATACGTGCAGCATAAGAGGAATTTATCCAACAAACATCCTTTAATACAATTTTTTGGAGAACACTTTCCAATTTTTAGTGTTATTAAAAAAATAAAGTCATTTGGGAATAAATGAACTTTTCATATTGAAAAAAGTTCAATAACGTGTAAATGGTACTTCTAATGGATAAGATGGACAATGAACATAGAAATGAGGTGAAAACATGTTTATGTTTGATAAAGCTTTTTTTAGCTTATAAGCTGGTCAAACATCATTTTTATCCACACATTCCACAACTTTAATCCACAACTTATAATCTACAAAAAGCTTTAATAACATACACTAAAGCTAATTTACCCGTTATACTCCGAGCAGCAGAGAATCCTTATTTTCTCAGTAATCAAAATAACATTTTCAAAAGTATTACTTGAGGATAGCCCATTCTTCCATCATTTCCCTTTTGACATGACAATTACGTTCAAACTGTAAAAAAAGATTTGCGGACAACACAAGGAGCTTCGCATATTTCGTGGGAATTACAACTGTTTGCATTTAGATTGAAAACGTTATGAGTAAGATCATTGAATACAACTCATTATCAACTATTTGTTCAACAAAGAGCACAATCTAAGTCTCACCAACCAATATGGAAATACCTGCAAACCATGGTGAGTATACATCATTGACGTCACACCATCAAATCTGAAACCATCAAACTTGTACTCATCCAACCACCATCTTGCGTTTGAGAGAAGAAACCTTAATACCTACAATAGAAAATCTTATTAGTTGCTATATTCAACAATATTCAGACGAAGGTAAAATATTGAATAATATATTCAGTTATAATCTAGTTTTCAAAATTGTACATACCTCCCAGTGTCCATAATTAAAAAGTCGAGAGTCCCACATCCAGTGATAACCCTGAGAACCAGAGTGAAAGTAACAGCTATCGGTGCCATCAAACATGTTCAGCCCATCCAAAGTATTATTTGACGCATGGCTGAATGTATTAAACATTTGGGGTGAGGTAATAATGGAGGACAAACAATGATACATAATACTGAATATAAAAGTACAAGTTAACTGCACAGTTGAATAGCATACAATTGAACATAGCATTATCAAAACTCAGATTCTCAGAAAGTAAAATGACAACCTTTATGCGAATTACCCCCAAAACATTAAAAACTGAAATGCATTGAAAGGCATCTTTATCACCGATAACTTGCACTAACATCCATTGGTAAGAAGATTGTGTCCAGCAATATATCCTCCTCCTGTTCATCCCATCAAGAAGGAGAAAGATTCATTCTACACTCCATCTCAATCCCCTTGGACTTCATAACAGCAACTATACCTACCTCAAGCCATACTCAAATTTTGATTTATCATGTAACTTTTGAGAATGTCAGAAAAAACCTTTTTTGTCTCTCACTAAACGAACCACTTAACCAGAAAAAATTCTCTTTCGGCCATGATGGAGTATGGGCAGTCATCTACATGCATTTAAACCAGTCAGTGATGGCATGTTAGGCATTTCTCCCATTTGAAGATTATTTGCCACTACTCTAACCATCAAATTCTTTAACCAAGCTTCGTAGTTGCCGGAGGTCATGAGATGATTGCTAGAGGCCGCGACATTGCAGGAAAACGTTAGAGCTCAACTTTGGTTTCTTAGATTTCATATTTTTTTTTTTGTCGGTTCTTGAAATAGGGATTGAGATTTAGGGTTCAATTAGAAAAACCTAATTTAGAAGCTTAATTTTTAAACCTAAAAGAAACCAGAAAAACTTGATCGGATGAGTGGTACAAGGCCACTCGCAGGAGGATGGAATTGATTTCAAGTTTAACTTAAGTCTGGTCAAACTTACTCTGATACAAAGTTGAAAGGTGGGTAGAGCTGATTTTATTATTCATCCAACTCAAGATACAAGATCCAACCCTAATCCTATTTGGACTAGGAACTTTATACAATTTCATTCCATATCTTCCTAACTAAATAAGGAAACCTTATCATCTATGCATTCTAACTCAAAAGGCTCAAAATAATAGCTCGAAGATGACATAGTTTTTTGCTTTATGTTAATGATAATTTTCCTTAGCCGAAGAAGAGGGAAGGGGCAAAAAAAAAAAAAAAAGGATTCCATCATTCTCATGCAGCAGCTCCCACAAAAACTATTGGACGTGTTTGGATATTAACATTATCATCTACATAGTAATAATAAAGATTTGGAATCAAAATTCATCTACGTAGTAGTAATAAAGATTTGGAATCAAAATTCACATGCATTAAGTACAAATTTCAAATTAGCCTGTCTATCAACATTTTGATTATCTAAAGCCCATAGAAAACACGATATGAATAGAAAGAAGTAAAATTTTCCAATGCATCACAAAATGCACTTTTAAGTTGATTTTGTCACGGAAATTCAATTATTACCTGTGCACAATATCCATGAGAACAACCAGACCCAATTCATGAGCTCTATCTATCAAGGACTTAAGATCGTCTGGATTCCCAAAACGGCTGCTTGGCGCAAAGAAATTTGTCACGTGATAACTGAAGGACACAAATCAATGCACATAAAGTCTTGTTAAAAGACGGGGAAAGAGGAAATTTCAAGTTCGAATTTACTACTACATTGAAAAGGAGAGTGAAAGTAGTTAAGTGTAATATCTAAGGTGAAATGGATTACCCAAAGCTGGCATAATATGAATGCTCTTGAATTGCCATTATCTGAACAGCATTATAACCAAGATTTTTGATACGAGGAAGCACTTCATCTCTAAAATTGGCATATGTATTGATCATAGACCCCTACATTCAAGGTCATAAAAATAAGAACAAGGGGACATTAACGTGAAACCAACAACTGACAAATCACGCAAAAAGGATGAAGCCAAAAAATGTCAAATAAGTTGGACTTCATCAACAAAACTGGGCAAGTTAGTAGCAATAGTTTCTCAGCTTGAAGCAATCTTTAAAGAAAGTCATAGAAATCACTTGCTGAATTTATTGATTATTTGGCAATAGTAAAATCCCTAAGTTTCTATTTAAAATCAACTGGATATAGAAGTAGAAAACAATACCTTCACGCTATACTAGAATGGATTTAACAACGGAAGGTAGCCAAACTAGATGGATGAAGAAGTCACCAAAGATTTAAAATTGTCAATGCAGACATACGAGAGTGAGAGAGGAGGGGAGATGTAGCATACTAGCTTGTGTAGGGCGTCACCTTGACATTGTGCGGTTGACAAGCAGTTAGTTGCAGCTGTAAGGATCACATTCTTAATCTGGTTTCACCCCACATATTTTTATGTTGCATTTGTATTGTATTGTCTGCTGAGAAGATACACAGAGAAGCTACAGTAGTTGCTTCTGGTTTCTGGCTTCTCAGTTCTATTATAAGCTTCAAGTTTTTGCTTTGAGTTCTCAAGTACTCCAAATATTGCTCCATGAGTAAAAATATGTACTCAAATGACTTCGAGTTCAAAAGTTTTTTCAAAATGGTAAAAGGTTATCTTCTTAAGTTAAAAGCTACTAATAAATTTCAGTTATAATGGATCAATAAAAAATATGCCGAGTTAAGGAAAATGCAGATGAGTAAAAGCACAGAAGTTTATTCATTGCAGGAGAGAGAAGAGATGCACACCGTGCTACTCATTCCAATGTGAGATTCGTATATCCTGAGTGCTTTTGGTTTCTCTGGCCGAGGATGTTTGAAAACATACTTATCCTGATAAAAAAATTAAGAAAAACATCATTAGCCTAAAGGAATTGAGCAGGATAATAACATAATATTATACTAGTACCAGAGGCTAATAGGGGAAAAAAAAAGCAGCATATATCCTTTCAAGAAAGGGAACCTTCTTTCGATTTATCCTCTAAACTTGCAAATTCACGTGTAATGAACCTCCAGAATTATCACACGAATCAAAGTCCAGTGAATAAAGGTAAAAATCTGATAAAGCTGCCAAGAGGTAAATAAATTCTGTTTGAAAATTTGCTTAAAATTTTTTGATGCAGGGAAGTCACCCTGTCCCAGATCATCTACTGTTCACCATTTTCCATTCTAAATCTCGCTGTGTAGGCACAAAAATGAAAGGCATAGTACATTGTAATACCTCTTCTGAAGGATCATAATATATTCCATTGTATGGAATTTCTCCAGGAGCCTGTGTGGAGAACTTGATCCAAGCTGGAATAGAATCTTTAATGCCAGATGGGGTATCCATGCGAATCTGCATTTAAATATACACAGATTCATAAAAACAAAAGCTTCAAGGACTTTGTATACGCACCAATAGCCTTGTAGCAAACTTGGATACCAAGTATCCAAGTGAAGATCTTTGATCTCATGCATCCGAACATATGTAGACAGCCAGAGAGGGGTACCAATCATAAAAACTCTTCACAAGATGCAGTATAAAATAGTTCTTCTTTCTCAAGTATGCTCCATTATAACTTGGTACAAATAATTCTGCAGATAAAGAGTAGAAAATGTGTATTTTCCTTGCCTTTGCCCTTTTACACATAAGCATGTGTTGGGTCATTATTATTTCAAGAAGAGACGAAGAGAATAAATTTACTAAAAATATAGCACTATTTTGAGACGTATCCAGTAGAACCAAATGGCGGAAGTTATTTGCAACTGATCTACACCCTGAAACTAGAGGATAAGAACAAGGCTAGCAAAATGTTAAAATTGTTGAAGGTTCTGGACAAGGTGAGAAATTTTGTAAAGAAGCGCATGAGTAGAGGTACAAGAATTGCTCCACCCTGTCATGGAAGCTTTGTCATGGACGATCAAATCAAGCCAAAGCAACTTGCACTGATGCATTGCAGGGGCTGTAGCAAACCAATACAGCCTGCCTTCTCAGTGAATTAATCTTCATTACATTTTATAGATAAACAGATACAAAAGTGAATAGTGTTTGCACACTAGTAAATTTTGACCGAGGGGAAGAGTTCAGAAAACTCTGCAATGGTAAGATTGGGATTCTCCATTAGCTGAAGTTTCTACAGCAAAAGATATTATTAGTTTAATTAAATTGATAAGAAAAAAGAAGTAAACCACCATTTTGATAGGACTGTGAAATAGCTCAAATTCACGATGCTCTACTCAATACCATCTACAAGTATTACCTTCACACTGGAACCATGGGGGATAGGAGGAGAACCATCTGCATTGTTTGGCAAAAAGATCTCCCAGACTCCAAATTCATTCTGCTCAAACAATAGACGAGTCAATCATACGATAATATGGATAATAGAGATAGCAAAGTAATATAACTAAACCAAAATCAGAGCCATTTTAGAGACACTAAACCATTATAACAGAGAAAATCGACGAGACTAAAGAATATAGACTACCAAACATAGAATAATGTTCTTCTTGCTTTAGTAATGGATGAGTTACAGGTCAAATCATAATAATGTCCATAGGTGTATGTTATTTGTTGCTAATCTAGCTTTAGTTGATGAAACTAGGAGAAGAATAACTTTTAGATAATAGGAGATACACTTTGGAATATAAAGATTTTAGTTAAGTGGAAGTAAAATGGAATACATAGAATGTCCTTTTATCATGGACAAAATACATAGAATCTCCTAGACATAGTAGGAACAAAGAAGATGGTAGAGCCAAAATAGAGTACCATGTCGCAAAGAGAGATTACTTCAGGTATAGAGAATTAATTATTTTAGTTATTATTGGAGGGCTCAAAGAGGAAGTAACGCATTAGCGTGGGTTGGGAAAAATGAATAAAGCACACAAATATGTTATGTGAGTTTGAGATACCTATCAAACTAAAAGGAAAGTTCTAAAGAACCGTTATTAGACAACCTATATGTTCGTCGGAGCACAAAGAGTTCAAGGCAGGATGTTCACGTAACCCCATACCAGAATGGATAACATAAGATATGAGGATATACAACAAGTAAAGATGGAATCAATTGAGGATCAATTGAAAGAATAATGAATTAGATGGTTGAGATATGTCTTGCAAAAACTTAAAGAAGCTCACGCTCAAAAGAGCGATGCAATCCCAATGAGACATTAGAATAGAGACATAACATGGCATGATGTGGTTGCAAACATTTTATTGTGTTGCACCTGTCTATAGATGTAGGGCTAGATTGAAAAGAGTAGCGGAAAAGAATTAATGTAGTTGGCCCCAAGATTCCAATGATCACGATAGAATAGAGAGGTAACATGGCACAATGTGGTTGCCTAAGATTTGATTTTGTAATGTTACAATAGACGTAGCGCTAGATTGAAAAGAGTGGTGGAAAAGAATTTATGTAGTTAACCCCAAGATCCAATGATCATGATAGAATAGAGATGTAACATGGCACACAGTGGTTACCCAAGATTTTACTTTGTAGGACGTCACAATAGATATAGCGTTAAATTGAAAAGAGTAGGCAAAGCAGAACTTGTGTAGTTGACCTCAAGTTAATTTGAAATGAGCTTTAACTTGTTACTTATGAATAACATTAGAAATTATTCTAGCAAAAAGGAAGTCAACTCCAGAATTTATTGACAAGTTCAATGGATAATACATAGCTAGGATGTTGCAAGAATGAAAAGGTAAAGCTTACACGAGTCATGACATCAGCATTAGGATTCCAGTTGTTGAAATCTCCAATAAGCGTTGCCCACTGCAATATGCATAAAGAGAAATAAGAATATACTATATGTTTACAAAACTAATTACCATACAAAATTGGGAAAATGGTAGCGAAGGTGCCCAAACTTGGACACGCGATGCACCTTTGTCCCCATTATTTGAAAATTGAAACTGAACATTTACATCCACAATTTTTCATTTTAGTAGCACTTAAGCTAAAACTTTATTAAAATGACAGTTTTATCATTATCTTCAAATAAACAAAAAATTAAATAGAAACAAGAATGAAAAAATAATTATTCTTCTTTCCCCGACCCATGTCAAAGCGATTGTCGATGATTTGCAATAGTAGTTGTTTGGACAGGAGGTGGCTTGGAGAAGAATTTATTTTTTCTTGTTTTCTATTCATTTTTTTTAAAGAGAAAGGTAATACCAATTTTTTTTTTAAAAAACACACACACACACACACATATATATATTGTTAATTAGAGACAATGATAAAATTGTCCAATGGGGACCTGAGTGCTATTGAAATGAAAGATTGGGGATGTAAATACTACATGTTGAAGAGTGGAGACCAAGGTGCAACAAGTGTTAAAGTTTGGGGATGTCTGATGCTATTTTTCCTATAAGATTTGTAAATATCATTGTAACAGTTCAACTACACCAATTTACAAGAAAATAAGAACATATTTGATCCTCTAAACAAAAAGAGAGCAAAGAGGAAACAAACCGTGGTTTTATTCAAGACAAAATGTGAACAATATCCGAACTAGTAATGTAAAATACAATGCATATAAATCCAAACTGAATTTTTTAGATAAGCAATCTAGCCCCTATTTGACAACCATCCTTTCAAAACTCTTTTTTTCTCATACCAATTTACAAGAAAATAAGAACATATTTGATCCTCTAAACAAAAAGAGAGCAAAGAGGAAACAAACCGTGGTTTTATTCAAGACAAAATGTGAACAATATCCGAACTAGTAATGTAAAATACAATGCATATAAATCCAAACTGAATTTTTTAGATAAGCAATCTAGCCCCTATTTGACAACCATCCTTTCAAAACTCTTTTTTTCTCATACTCATTTTCAATCATACATTCTCAAAATAAAATATTCTTCACGTAAACTCAAAAAAAAAATTCTTATATTTTAACCACACATTCTCCAAAAATTTGCTATTCAAAAACTCATTCTACACAAAAAATGGCCGTCAAACAGGGGTAGTAAGATTTCCCCAAACTCATTGGAACCCCTCTAAAATGTTTCTAGTACATCAAACTAGAAGCAACCAACCAAATTAAGCCAACAGGCAGACAGACTAGACCAAGAAGGAAAAAAAAACCAATGTGCACTAAACGAGATTCCAAGAGAACAAGAAGCAGTTTACATAAAGAGAACTTTTAGCCAGATACAAAGTAAATGCTTGCTCTTTCTTCCTTTTCACAAGACACTAAAGGACATGACTTGGATGGATAAAAAAATTACTATCAGTGTAAGAAGAATATTGCTCAAAATTAAAGAAATAAATGGTACTAACCTTGGCACCAGGTGCCCATTCCCTGTAAGTTATACCTGTCGCACTGCCAATACAAATATAGATAGCATTAGTATAGAAATATCTATTAACCACAACTGGAGGAAAAACTGTGCAAAAGCCAACTTCCTTTTAAGAAGATATAACAGTACAAAGATCTGCCCAGTCCTTGAAGCAATAAACATCTATGAATTTCAATTTTAGATGAACAACATCACATACACTTCACATAATTCAAAATGATGTAGTACCAACATTCGAGTCTTTCCCATAAGGAAACTTTAAAAACACAATCAGAAGTTTATCAAGCCATTGGATCTAAAGAGAATTAATGATATTTCCTCTTACAAAAAATGAATTATTAGGTAATCATTCTTGGTCAACATAACTCAAAACCCTGGCTACTCGATTTGGGACATAAATTTCAACTCCTTGGTGGCTGCAATCCTTTTAAGTATGACATGTTTGATTTAAGTAGGGAGGAACACCTCGTCATAATATCAATCTTATCAAGAAATATCTATTCAATTGGAAAAACAAAATATTGGATATCAAATTCTGGAAGATAATTCAAATAATCAATTTAAGGAGAAACCAGCTTTACAAAATGTATTATTAAAGTGCAAGTGCCAAAATTGCAAAACAGATTTTTTGTTCAACCAACTGCATTCAGTTGTCAACTAGGATGACCTCCACGTAAGTAATCTGATGAAAAAGGAAGAAAACAATAGTGCTCATAGAGTTTAAGTAATATTACCTGCGAGTGAAACCAAATTTCTCATAACCACGAGAAAACATTTCTAACCCACCCTCGTACTTGTCAATTGCTTCACGCATTTTCTTATAGTGTCCATACCTGTAAATGAACAACATAAGTGGTGACAAAACAGATCAGTACTTCTGGATGCAACTAACAGGAGTGGCACTGCTAAAAGCTTCTAGCAACACATGCTAATTGATGACTGTTTCTAAAACAAGAAAATATTATAGCGAACTTTTAGGCTTCAAACTGTGAGATTATCTCACGCAAACACCATTACATGTATGTCCAAACTTCAAGAGCTTAAACTATTTTGTGCACCTCAAAATTTTTAACTCTATCCTACACATCAGTTCAAATTAAAACATTTGAAAAGAAACTTACCGGTAATCAAGATGATCACGATGATTGGTCAAAAGTGGATCTATCTCATATATCCTTTGACCAATTCCAGGTGGAGTGATAACCCTCTTTCTGACCCTATCTGATTCGGTACTTATGGACACATACGATGTGTCTGAAGTTCCTTCAGCCTTTTCTACAACATGGCGATCTAATAGTGGTGAAGATGCAGAATCTTCCTCTCTGATAGTTTCACTAAAACTGGTACTCTGCTCAACAAAATTTTCTCGATCTTCAAGTTTGCTTTCATGTTCCATTTTTAAACTTTCTAAATCATCTGATGTCTAAGGAAAAGATTTGTGCATAAAGAATAAGATCAGTGGAAGGAAGATATAATTGTTATAAAAGGTAGCATTCACACAGTCATTTTCATTTAAGCAGATTGAAGATATTGATTCTGATAACAGTTAGGCTTCGGGTATTTGCTCCAGGATTTCTCGTTCTGAATTGTAGGAAAGTTGAAAAGAATTCGTATCATACACCTCAATTCTGATATTTAGTTATATATTTAAATTGAACACATAGGCACCAGATAAGTAATCGAATCTAAGTTCATTTCCAGAAAAGAGAATATTTCGGGACTGGAAATCGAAGAGAGGCAAAGGAAGAAAAGATGTCAAGATTGAGGTAGACATGAAGCTTGTCAACTGAAATGTCTAAAGTTGATCCATTATCGGGTGGGTCCACAAGAGTTTAGACTCCAAAAAAATAGTGTTCCAACTAAGGCCGCATTTGGTGCACATTATTTTTTTCACTCTCATTTTTCTATTCATTTTCAACCACCCATTCTTCAATAAAATAATATTTTTCATCGCATCAATAACTTTTCCTTCTTTTTCAACCACACATTATTCATCAATCTACTATACCAAAATACATTCTTCTAATATAATGTGGCTCAAACACACCCTAAATCTTATATTCCACTCCAGTAAACATAATCTTAAACTACTAAAACTTCTATAGTGACCTGGAATTAAAAACTTCAAGCCATGTCAAACGAGATTTCAGCCCATCTCCCAAATAGGAAGTTCACAAAATACCCCAAATGTCAAGGGTTCAACATGCATAGTTCAGAAAAGTCTATGAATAGATCCCGCTACCACCGAGAAACCTTTCTGATATATAGGAAAATGCCTTTTAAGGCTTTATTATAACTGTGAGAATTTACACAATAGCTCTAGCTATATTTAATTTGAGTTTTAAAGATCAGCCTCCTTTTTTCCAGAAATTATAAATTTAGGTAGCATCACAATCAACAGATCAACTTTCCATGTACTTATAGTTCTTCCAGAACTTCTAGAATGATTCAAAAAGACAAAAAGTTCTCTAATTTCAAATTACTGTTGTCATGTAACTCCATTTAAATCCCAACAAAAATCTCCACAGGAACTGGTCAAATAATGTACCATATTTCCTGAAAACTACAATATTTTTGACTCTCTGCTTCATCTGGCTGTCCTAATAGGAAAATTGGTCATCAACTTTTTTAACAGCAAAAAATAGTAGCAAAATTAAATTATCCCACTACTGTTGTGAAGCTACTATCTGGAGCAGGGTAAGAGGACCCACAAAGTTCCCTAAACCATTGGCTATCAAAACTTCCATGTTGTTAAATTGTTGCAGCAAGTTTTTCTTCTGGCAGTGTCTCCAATTAGTCAATGAGAACAGACCAGCCCAGTAAGGGTTTTATCTAATACTTGTTGCAATAATAAAGTTTCTATCAGATTTTCAAATTATTTCAACCATAACCTTATAGCATGTTTAGGAGTGCCTAAAAGCTCCTTATAAGCATTCCCAAACATGCACTTAGTCTCCTCAGTTTCATCTTTCAGGACAACAAATTTTTGAAAGATCCCTACCTTTCATTGATCATATCTTTGGCCTAACTCCAAGTCTCATACAAGAGTCCTATATTATGCATATGATGTAGCTTAATAATATTATAATACAACATAATGAGAACAATTCAATTGATTATTTATATTCCAAATAGGGAGTTTCAGGTTTTATAGGAGGTTGATGGGGAAAATGTATATAATTTTCTAATGGAAAGATGCACTTGAAAAGTATAAAAATTCAAGTAATTTTGAGGTAATTATTAACTTAATTTTAGCGGCAAGGTTAGAAACATATCCACCTCCTTTCCTTGAGGGGTGGCAATAAGAACTGTAATGGATGTTCTTACAAATAACAAGCTTCCAACTGATTGAGCTACTTCATGTCATACACTTTGACCTTTATAATGAGATAGAGATTTTTATTTCCCACTACGTATTTTTTTTTTCAGGGAGAGGGGTGGTGGTGGATGCAGAAGGGAGTGGGTTTCATGCACATGCCTGGGGATCTTCTGAAACTATCTCAGAATCGTTCAATTCCTCTGATGAGGACCCATCACTCTGGGTGCCAGGAATAAGGACCTTCTCTGATTCAGTTGCTGAAGAAGATTGAGATACAGAATCATAGGAAGACTTTCCAGCATACATCTTCCCTACAAACAAGTACCAGATAAGCTACATCTTTTAAAAATATCCCATACCCATTACAAAAATTTATTTTCACAAAATAGATTATAGTTTGAAAGGGCAGAGAACTATTTCTTCACGTAAACAGAAAGCAAGGCGATGAAAGAAAAGCAATAGCAATTTAAAAATAAAAAAGCAGACAACAACGAGGAACTCACAAGCGGCTACCAAGTCCTAAAATAATAGGTTTATCCATCTCATTCACATTTTTTCCTGGTATGTCAAAAAATTTCCACGCTGTGAGCTAATCTTAATCTTAATTCTATTCCCCATTCATCTAATTTGTCTTCTACTCAAATAACATCCCAGTTCCGACGAATCAAGAAAGTACACCGACGATTTAAAATATTATTTCAGCATTAGAAACTAAAAGTAAACCAGAGAAGCACATTGAGGCGTCCAACTGAACTGAACTAAACTCCACAAGTAAATTGGTCGCACTAATATCTTCTCTAATATACTCAACTAAGCCTTATTCCATACCATCTCCAGGCTTCCTCGCAAGAAAGTACAATTTAAAATTAACTCCCTCTAACTTATATAATCACTAAAAATCAATACAGTTTTAAACAAACCATTCATTCACTCACAACACAGAAAACAAACTCCGCGCAACCCAATTGAATAAAACGAAGAACAAAGTCAAAAGATAGGAACTAATACATATAGATGAATCATGGAGGAAAAAAGAGAAAGCAGTTGTAGTACATGAATGAGACTGATTCTTCTTAAAAAAGGAGACATGGAGATTCCTCCAATCAGCACGAGAGCTTGATCCCGTACCCAACTTGTTCACCGTTGGCACCATAGGCAACCTCACCCCAGATAGGGTATAAACCATGATTTTCCTTCTCTTTTTGACAAATTAAAAACCCAACTACCGTATTTGATTTTGAAAATCAGATCCGGCAACTCTGAGTTCAAGTGCCTAGAAAAGTGTGATGAGTGATAATAATGAGTATTGAATAGAATATGCCAAGCACAAGAAGGGTACGTGTGCTGATGAGGTTGCATGGGAATTATTGAGTGGGTGGGTGGGTTCTACTTAAATTTCTGCTTCGGTTCTGCATCGTTGGATTCTAAATTTCTAAATAAAGAAATGAGATGACAGCCCCAAAACATTGCAGTTTATCGCAGTTAGGTCCCCATTCATTTTTTCTGTCAAATTTGGATCCCCAAGCTGTCTGTTTTAGTGCACCTAAGACTGAAATTATTCAATTTTTCGTCAAATAATCACTTAAAATCAACGCGATCTCCATTCATTTATTCTTTTAAAAGAATGGGCCACGAGTCTTTCAAGTAATTACTTGATGAAAATTGAACGATTTTTGTGCATTTGTCCTCGAAATGAACCAAAAGAGTTCATATGAAGACCTAAATGGAAAAGAAAAATGAACGGGGACCCAAGTAGTTATATTCGAGGATTGTGTCACATCTCCTTTCTTAATATCTTGATTTGTAAAAGGACAATTCCATTCGTAAAATCACGGGCCATACTATCAAGGGCCATGTTGAATCTTAAAATATTAGGAACCATAGTGTTTGGTAACGAGTATACGATGCAAAATTTAATTTATTGGCTTAACAAAAGCAACATCGTTCCACTTTTTCAGGCTTGGGTAAAAGTTAATTTTTAGTCATTTTTAAGATGATGATACGTGTGATTAATAAGTTCCATAACATTTTAAGATGAATGTGTGGGAAATTTTGGTGTCCGGGGGGTCATTTGGGGGTTATTAGGTAAACCATCGAAATCGAGATTAATCGATTAAGTTTATAGGTAGAGATTTTTGAAAACGGATTTTGTGAAAAGTGTTTTTTCAAAAATGTTAGCTAAAAAGTAGAAAAAATTTATGGATCACAAGCAAAATTATTTTATCGGAGGAATGTAATTGAAAATGAGTTTGAAAAAAAATGAATTTTAAAGATGAATACCTTAACTCATTTTCAACTAAATTTTGAGGGACCCAAAACTTTTATCAACATTTTAATCACATATTTCACCAAATTCTATCAAAATTTACTAAAGGTCTCATTTTTATCCAAACCAAATGGAGACTACGAGTCTATTTGATCCCCAGAATGCATTTTAAAATAGTAGATTGATGAAAAATGTGTGATTAAAAAATAAGGAAAAAAAAATTTAGGCACTGCTATAAAACTGGAATCTCTGGTTGCTTATGAATGCACTGTTATAAATGTTCACACTTGAAAAATATTACACTGTCGAAGAAAATATGCATTTAAATTCAAAACTATTTCATCAATCAGTGTCGCGCACAATCTTTTTCGAGGGAAGCACAACTGCAGCCACTGGATTATGCTCCAGGCCACCACCTTGATCTATTATCAATCTGAGTTCATCAATATGAAGCGTCCCATGATGACCACTTATCACAGCAGTCGGAGTTTTAGACAATTCCTATCAAATGTCGTGCAGAAAAGAGAATGTTATGAACTATTTTCTCATGTAAGATTAAGTAAAAAGTTCGACTGAGCAATCACCTCAGGAATGTCCCATACGTTCTTTCTCCCGCTGAGAGCTTCGACTTTAGGGATTCTTGTGTCTTTGGCTTTCAAATATTTTAGCTGCTCTTCGACCCCTTTACTTTTCTCCAAACCAGCATGTACAGCAATCAGTTTATAATTTTGGAATCCATCCTTAGTCTCTATGCAAACATCGTCCTCCAGATTTCAAGAAATGCAAGTTTTTTGTTAGCTTTCACTATGTATACTTACGCTACGTCAATTATTAAATCTAAATAAATAATTGTGTCCTCTCATAAAAATTTAATTTTTTAGACAAACTTAAGATACCAAGTTTAGGCTATGCAATGACCCTATTATGAAAATTGTGCACATGTTATGCTTTTGATAAAAATGAATTCAGCATGCACGCGAGGACACGTGTTGAGAAATGTGTCCCCTCTCTTCCATTTTAAATTTTTAGATGAGGTGAAGTGGTTCAATAGAATATAAGCAAAGCAAACCATTAGTGCGTCTCAAGTTCATCCCACACGGCACACATCCATTGGAAAACTATACCGATTGCTCCGTGCAAAGAAAGATACAAAAAGAAAAAAAAGAGCGACTAGAAGCTTACTTCTTCATGTACCCAAACCAAATCAGCAAGAAATTTCTTGTGTTCGTCAGGAACCGCCTGGACCAAATCTGCAAACAAGATAACCTATCTTAACTATTGCATCTCCAGAATTAGATATGAAGTTTCTGTTCTTTTTACGTTGGGAAGGGCTTAGAAACATTAACATATTCAAACTGAATAAAGATTAAATCAATTTGGCATCAAATGACCAAGAAGTCCAAACCTAATTAGGTACCTGAACTGTCAACTACTATTATCAAACACGATTACAAAATTACCAAAGTTATCAAGTTGCAGAATTGACATAGGAACTAATTAACAGGGAAGCATAGAATCTCAGCAAGCACAAGTTAAGCTATAATCTATCACCCTAGGAAATTTCACGAGAGCGTGAATTTGCACTACAGAAACATTCGTTGGGAATTCTTGATCTAACTTCGATGTGTTCTGGCTCTCAATAAAATAAAATTTGCTCAGCTTGTTAACTTACAACTCAAGAGCATATATTAGACTGATATCACAGTATTTCAAAGTGCTAGCCCCACAATCATGGTAACTTTCTACACTCACCCCTGCAGATTAATTAGCTAGGTTCCTCATATCAAGAAGTGCAACCTCTATCCTATAGACTTGGCACAGAACTGTGACATTCGTCTGTTTAGCACATAACCTCATGTCTCTCAACGTTGATTCAAATGTAAAAGGGCATAACTCGTGTCCACCTTTTTTGTATTTTTCTCTCAATCAACAAACGGCATTAGACATGACCTGTTGTTTCTTTCTTTACCTTCATTTCCTCGTGTTTGGATGTGTAGCAACCAAACATGTGTACACACACAGTGATAAACATACATGAGCGTGTATATGCATGCACTCGCCTATATATTATTATGTCAATTCTCCAAATTGGTCAAATTCTGAAAATCGGTGCAATTATGGCAGTATGCACTCATTCTCAGTCTCGCTCCCCCTCCCCGTCTTGCTCTTGAATTATGATTCAATGTCATAGAGTATATTCCCATCAATATAAAACAACCCGTTCATCATTAAATGATGAACAATAATTAAAGCCTGTGTATAATCGAATGCAAAAGAACACAATTGCAAAAATATGACCACTGTGCATATCTGGGAAAGACTAGTAACACATTAGTGAAGCATAAAACTAAAATCAAATGAAGCAAAACACATAAACCATCACCTACACAAAGCAGGAGGAATCATTCGTGCTTGCTAAAACAGGAGAAACGACCAGCATTAACAAATGACATTATATACAGTACTGAATACTCCATTTTCAGAGCTCAAACCAATCAGAAAACCACAAATAGTTAAAGAAACCACAAAATCAAAAGAAAATCCCATTCGACAAGGGAGAGAATCTAATCCAACAAAATCACTCAATGCAATAACAGATACAATACATACAATCTAATCCTGCATTCCACAAATTTAATCCAACAGTCACAATTTCATATATATTAGAAACAAAAGAAAACATTTTCAATACTCAACAATAACATATTCAACAAATTCCATTTCGCAAAAGCAAAATTTATACCAGCAGATCCATGAGGGACCCCATAGGACTCGAAAGTGGGTAACGCATCGTAAATGGAGCCATTGTATTCAGTATTCTTAGCACGATCAAATCCAGTCATTCTGCCAGCCCACCTCCTCCCTTGCAAGTGCATATTCTCATAACCCTCACCTTTATACCACTGTTCTCTCGTCTCATTCATCTCGTACTCCTTCCAAGTCTCAGAGAATGGGGTCCCGTCCGGCGGGCTCGGGAGCAGCCCCAAGAATGCAGCAAACGCAAACTCATGGTTGCCACATAGGAAAACGTGCGATTGTTTAGGGTACTTTGAGGGCAAAGAAATCAAGAAATCAATCACTTTCTTAGTGTCAGGCCCCCTGTCGCAATAATCGCCCAAGAAAATGATTCGGGCTGTCTGAAAATCAGCTGGGCCAATTAGCTTTTCAAGATTGGACCAAAGATTCAGCAGCTTAGTTATGTATCCATGGATGTCACCTATGCAGCACAACAAACTGGGTTTATTGGATTTCTCGTCTGCCATGTATAATATAACAGTGTAGTACCGAGTACGTGAAAATCTTTTGACGAAATGAAAGAGGAATCGGTTTAAATCATAACAAGATCAAGAAAGTGAAAGTGCCGACAGGTGCTAATCCGATGAGGGATTTATGGAGGATATTCGTCTGGATAAATCCTCGCGTACATTTTACGAGAAGGGTACCAGATCCTCCGTGTGGGGTCCGCAGGAATAAAAAATGGAAAAAAAACTCCACCCACCCACTCATGGTGTGAGTGTCTGGCAGTGTTCTCGTAAATTTTTTTCTAGCAATATAGCATGATTCTATTCGTCTAGAAAGATTGTTTAAAGGAAAAAGCTACGTGTACTTCCTTGTTTACTACAATGATCACTTAAATGCCACATGGTCGCCCTCTATTGACATTTAAGTGATCCTTGTAGTAAACAAGGAAGTACACATACAACCCCTTCAATAGAGGGCGACCATGTGGCATTTAAGTGGGCCAACAACCCCTCCAATAGAGGGCGATCATGTGATATTTAAGTAATCCTTGTGGCAAACAAGGAAGTACTTGTAGCATAATCCTTGTTAAAAAGGCATTTTGCAGTTTAGTCCCTTTATCATTTTGGCCCTGTTTGATCTAGGATCTTCAAAAAAATGCATTCCTTCTGTACTCATTTTCAATCATGTAATCTTCAATACTTTTCATTCTTTTCTAACCACATGTTTCTTTATCATATCACTGTATAAAATACATTCTCTTAAAAAATGTGCATCAAATAGAAGCTTTATAATTTTGTTTCGGGCATGTTTGTGTTCTGTGAGAGTTAAACGTTCCACTAGTCACTGAATTTTACATTTCGTCATGGCTTACTCGTCCAACTTCATAAAACTTTTCAAGTTAGATTCGTTGCATTTCATCAATCACCGAAATAGATTCCGTCTCTGATTCTGTCTATCTAGAAGACAAAAAAATTAATTGGTAAATTAAAAGGATCCGTGGACTCCATGTCAAACAAACACACCTTAACATTTGAAATCAAAATCCCCACCCCACTCCACTCCACCCCTCCCCTCACCTACCAAACTAAACCACCAACACCGGGCCACCTGCCGCCACCATCACTACCCTGTCTACCCACTCCCTTCATCTTCTTCCCACATATACCCCGCCTCCTCCATCTTTTTCCCCACTCAATTCTTACCTGCAAATCATTATCCAAAATCAAAATTTTGTCAACTATTTAATCTCAAAGCGGACCTCTTGAAATGAAATATGATTATTAAAGGGCAAAATAACATGATTTTGCAATTTCACATACAACTAAATTATAATGCAAATCAAGAGAAAATTGCATCCACAAAAACACAAACAGAAAAATCCAGATGTGTATTAGTTGCTGCAGAAAGGTATATCATAAAAAAATTGCTTTCGTGATGGTTCTTGAAATGACAGTTCCACGACGAAAACAAAAGCTTAAGGTGCATTTGAATCACATTATTTTGAAAAAATGTATTCTGAAGTAATAGATTTATAAAAAATATTTTGTTAAAAAAGAAGGAAAAATTATTGATATGATAGAAAATATTATTTTATTGAAAAATATGTGGTTAAAAATAAGTAGAAGAATGAAAATGAAAATGTTAATGGTACCATTATTTTGTAAAATTTGAAATGCCCGCTTAAACTACGACAAACAAGGAACGAAAAAGGCAATCCTAGATTTTGCTAGACATAAATTAAGGAAATTTCAAAAGCATTAATGGATCAAAAGTTCTAAAACATTTCATAGTTGTTTCGAAATTAAAGCAGATAATTCTAAATCCCGTAAAAGAAAGTTATCACCCCATTAGCCCTCACAAGAAAGTGACACAAATATCATACTACAGACTAGAGGCAAGATTTCTACCCTAACGAGGATATCTCTAAACCTCTTTTACATCGATTTACATTTATCCCAACCGATACGTGTAGTTTGACTTGGGCCGTCGATGTGAAATCCTCAATCTCCACTTGCACAGCCCCCACAACCGCAGTGCATGCATTCTATAACTTTCTCCTCCCGCAAATGCTTTGGCACTCGGCACACACATGTAGTTTGAAAGTTATGATCCCGAGGTTGCATGCACCTTAAGCAGCAGAGCCTTTCATAGCCAGGCTGCAGTTAAGACAATAATAGTGTGTGAATTCATTGAATAAAGCTTGGAATGTAAGCATAACTGCACTGCATACTTCCAAATTTCACAATAACCAAAAGCAAATTGTGCTTTTGATTTCCAAAAATTTAGAAATTGAACGAGCTGAATTGTATCAATCTGCAAATTTCCTCTTTAAACCATTGTTTTCTTTTGACAGTGTAACATTTTGTAAAAAAGATCTTATTAGAATTTGCAAACAAGCACGAGAAAAGTTATAATTTGATTTACCACAGAGAGAACATACAGATTGCCCAGGGAACTCAGAAAACAAAGATGAAACATGACAGAACTCATATTTCCAGTACCATGATAATTGATAAATATCTGGACATGTTAACAAACCTTTTTCCACTTCGCAATTAAGTTACGATCTGCATAACCCTGATCCAAGCAGAACTCATACAATTCCTTGGAAATTTCCTTCCTCCTGTGATAAAGGTCAAAAATGTAGCGACTTTTCTGATGGGCTATTTTAAAAATAGGCCACATGGCCTCACATTTTCTTTTACCATCATGTGGATCATTCTCAGCTGTCAAAAAATTGCCAGGAAAAAAAAAAAAAAAAAAAGTAACACTAAATATGAAATTTGAACAAAACAGAAATATATTCGAGGTACTTTGGTATGATATAAAAAAAATAAGGACCTTCTCTCATCTGTGCTTGTAGTTCACGTAGAGTAGGTTCAATCAACTCCCAACCCTCAGGGTATTTAACTCGGTTCGTCTTCACCTTAGGCATGATTCCCTCTGAAATATTTAAATAGGTTAATGAGTTATGTTGATGAAAAGAAAAAAACAGTATATGGGCCGCTAAGTACCTATTATGGAACATCTGAAAAAAAAAAAGGTCCATTTACAAGCAGTTAATTCTTTAAACCAGAACTGTTTTTCCACAGCCTGTTTATTCTTGCTTACTTAAAATTGTAATAAAAACAAGACTGCACCTTCTCATAACTCTAAACTCGATACTTTTTTCATATTCAATTTTAAGCATAAGAAACAATCTTGGCCTTCTATATCCCAGGACTCGGAAATTTAGTCCTGTGTAAGCTTTGCAACAAGAAATTGCATTCTCGTTCGTTATTCCCGATGATTAAAGTCCAAACCTTCTCATGATTCGAAAGAACTGTAGAGCTTACATCTTTTAAACTAGCATGGACCTTAAAACAAAAGACAGCTAAAATTAGGCCCCGTATCTCAATGCTCACACAATTACAATGAAATTGGGCAAAGGCTACTTAAATGCTTGAGTAATAATTTGTTGACAGCAGTAAACAAATAGTGTTGGAAAATGACCAGCAAATGACTGGATCATCGATGAAGAACAAGAAAGGGTGGAAGACTTTAAAATTATGAAACAAACTCCATAGAGAAAAATGTAAAAGAACACGATGAGGAATGAACTGTAAATGCCAAGAGTGGGCAATATGAAGTCTAGGGTTTTCATCGTATGGATCTCGCCAGCGAAAAAGCGAGACTACAACTAAATCTGCCACAGCCACCAGAGTATATCAGTTATGGACCTTGACTTCGAAGCCATGGGCAACTGTCTAATTTAGTGGACGTAAGCTAATTAAACTGCAAGATATGGGTAAAGTTGGGATATTGTGGATTTTATTTAAAGAGAGATGGCCTACCCCAGCAAGGAGTAAGTTCACAGGGGACCCATCTTTTGTTACATCTTTTAAACATTTTAAACTTGTGTGTACACCTTACAATTTTTTTATATTATTTCACTATAATTGAGCAAAGGGGGGTTTAGATCCATGTGAATAGGAAATATAAACGACAACAAGAACGGCAATATCATCCCTTAGACCTACCTGTATATCACATTGCTATCTTACTGACATCGAATCATCCCTTAGACCTAACTGTGTACCACATTACTCTCTTAATTAGACATCAAAATCAATGGAACTGTTGTATAACGAGAATCAGGAGCAACCATATATCTGCCTATTGGTAAGATTCCGGAATGTTGGATTCAAAATCAGCCAGGAATCGTCAAGACATTTTTTTTTTTTTTTTAGAACCGTGGATGTCCGGATCAATTTGCGCGCACCTCCACTAATTCCACGGGCTGAAGTTTACAGCCGGATACTCACCTCAGTTGCTTGAGGGATTCGAACTGGTGACCATTGGGGAGCAAATCCAAGACTGACCAATTGAGCTACCCTCGGGGTTGTCAAGACAATTATTAAACAGTAAAACCAGTTGCGGAGGTCATTCTATTTGTGATGTAGCTGCTTCACAACACCAAATTCCACTTTATATTAATGTGTAACTGATCCCACATCTTAAACGAGTAAAATTAACACTTCTCCCCCTATCCCCACTCTCCCACCCCAAAAAAAAATAAAAAATAAAAAATAAAAAGTAATAAATAATAAAAACCCTAGAGTATATAAGTTAATAAATCCAGCAACCACGTTCTATGTTCCGTTCTCACCAAAAAGGTGTTGTCATCAGATAAACTGTTTTCCAAATTCGTGAACAAGGGAAGAATACAATAAATCACAAAGTAAGTCATATACTTAAATTTATAATTAAATAGCTGCCATAGAATTCAAAGTGGGAAGGGACTGTACCAAATATTCGACCTCGGCGGAGAGAGTGACAGTCGAAGAGGAGACGGCGTCACGGCGATGGAGATGGAGAGCAGCGAGGAGTGGAAGGTTCGAGTTCTGATGGTTAAAAGAGAGTTCGTTAGCCTTATTTTTGATGACAAGCTGAGAGAGAATCCTTCTGACCTTAGTCCCCGGTTCATTATTCCAGTTATAATTTTTGAAATAGTATTTTTGGAAAAAAAAATGTGATTAAAAAAATAAATTTTTTTATTTACGTATAATATTATTTTATGTAAGATTGTGTGATTAAAAATAAAAAAATAATAATAAATTTCTGGAATAATGAAGGCCAAACGAGGGCTTGAATTCTTTTAGGGTACCATATTTCCATCCATGTTTTTTATATATACATCCATTTTTAAAAATAAATTCTAATTATATTTTAAATCCAGTAAACTCACTTAAATAATAGATATGAATAAAAATATATAACTATAAATTGATCCACTAATTTTTATTTTCATTATATTATTCTAATTTTTTTTTTTTATATTCGTTTAAGATTTCTATTTAACTAGAATCCTAATAAATCAGAGAAAAATTAAGCATTCTAATACTCCAAACTTCAACAGACAAAGAATTTAGTAAACAATGGAAGAGACATCGTTAGAACATATACACAACAACAATATATGAAGTGGAATTTGATAAAAGGACTACCTTTTTTTTTTTTTTTTTCGTGTTTGATGGCTTTCTTATGATATCATGTTTGAGCTTGGGCGCTTTCAATTTTTTCTTGATTTTACGGTTATCTTCTTGTAATGATTGTACGAGTTTCTTTATTTACATTTATTTTGCTTTTTT
>CAIGRO010139159.1:0-10732 GCA_903798355.1 Fraxinus baroniana | reverse complement strand
AGTGTGGAAAAAATATGGCTCAAACAGGGGCTATATATACACACACACACACACACACAAACCATCACGATCATTAGAATCTGTCCACTCTCATTAAACAACTTAGCCAAGTCTTAATCTTTCTTGTAAATTTGTGAGAAATATCACTGTTACTATTGAAGCAAATTTTAGATCAGAGAATAAATATAGGAGATTAATAATTGCTAGGCGTCAACTTTGAAATGTGCAAGACTAGAACAATCAAATGATCCTAAAAGACAAGACAAGGACGGTTGGTTTTCTTATTGGTTATTGTTTGCATATAATGAAGTCCAAAAGAAAACAATAATCAATGAATAAAGGATATCAGGAATATTCAACAATCAGGATACCTTGTATGTCTCTTCATAAACAGGCAAGTATCGCAGCTCATTTGATGACTCTCCCCAAGATTCAATTAGCATGAGTGCCTTGTTCCTATTGTTGACCAAAGTCTGAGGATCATCAATCAACTTCACCATCTCATCAAGCACCCTTTCAGCTGCGACTTCAGAGAACGCTTTCTCACAGTTCTTCACAACAGTTTCAAGCAACACAAGAGCCAAGTACTGAACCCTAGGGTTCTTCAACATAATCTGTTTCTTTATGCCCCGTATCAATTCAACACTGTTGATCCTATCATGGTTGATCATGTCGCATAGTTCAAGATTCGTGGCCCAATCAGGCTCATCAAGGGTTTCGGCAGTGGCTTCCTCAACAATCTTCTCTGTCTGGTTTGGACCTTGGAAAAATTCCTTCATCTTGAAGCTCATTGAACTCACACCAGCACTTATCTTCTGCCCTACCTCAGTTCCTCCAATCTTCAATTTTTCCCCAAAGGCACTAACTTTTTCCATCAAATTATCACTCATCGTCTGATAAAGCAAAAACCCACAAATAAACTAAGCCATTGTATAAAAAATTATCCAAAGTTTCACCATGGATAACTAAGTCACCATCATCTAAATACAAAATGAAATTCGATAATCAGATCAAAGAAAAAAAGAAGGGTATGAGAGGGTACCTTGGCGAGAAGCTGCGCTTTGTTAAGAAGACTCGATTTTTCCTCCCGCAGGGAAATCTGCCGGCGTTCCTATAAAGCGTTGCAGTCCCAGTCTCGAGTCTTGTACTTTACGAAGTAGAATAATCTTAAAATTCTAGGACTGCTTTATAAAACAAAAATGCTGCTTGTAAAATACACCACTTGGGTATTGGTCAATCAAGACTTGTTCTCATTCTTCTAGTGAATCTAGTCTAGAAGAAAAAAGAGAAAATAGAATTAGCCCTCTTTGGTACACAAAAAAAAATTTCATTCTCATTCTTCTATTCATTTTCAACCACACATTCTTCAATAAAATATTATTTTTATCATATCAATAACTTTTCATTCTTTTTTAACCACACATTTTACAACATTCTACTATTCCAAAATTCATTCTTCTAAAATAATGTGGCTCAAACACACCCTTATTGCTAAATAATTATAAACCTGAGCCAAGCACATTCTTAGCCTGTTTGGTTCAGCTACTTTAGCTGATTAAAGTCGAAGTTAAAATTTTATGAACTTACAACTTTTTAATTTTTTATCAAAATTTATTAAAAATTTGATTTTAATCAAAATCAAACAAGTTTTAATCTGTTCTCTTCTCTCTGTGCAAAAGGCATATATACCACATGAAGGTAATTATGTAAATAAATTGAACATTGATAATTTTTTGAGATCTCAATGAAATTTCATTCGCCTTGAAATTAATTGTCTTCTATTGTGAACGACATTCATTGTGCTCCTATTTGTCTTTTATTGACAATAAACATAATTGTCTTCTAGATATTGATCACTTGAATACGAGAGTAGACTTTTATATTAAAGGATTCTCGATATAAGTTACAATAGAATAGTGCTTGCCTGAATCTCGTTGCATAAAGAGCTTAATAAATGCGATTCTTCTTCTAGCTCACTTTGCAGGTATTTTCTTCTTATGAGTTGCCAAGGAACATGTTGATGCTTTATTACATTGTATAATGACTCATAGAGCTCTCTCTCTCTCTCTCGTCAAGATTCTCATGTTTCTGTTGGAAATTTTTTTTGCAGTAAATAAAATTTTCAGAATTGACTTGCTAAACAGTAAGAACAAAATGTAATAATCTAAACGAGTAAGAACAGAAAGCATTAAATTAGTAAAAATAGAAAGCTTAAACAATTGCAGAATTCGAAATGAGGATCATCGAGGCGAGAACTAGGCTCTCTGTCCTTAAGACGTTTTTACCCCATCACACGGTGCTTACGGTATGGGGTAAAGTGTCTCCCAAGATACAACGATTAGGGATGCTTTTTAAGTATTTAATTTTCTGATAGTTCTTATTACATCAGGTACTTCAACAAATAACCGATAATTCCATCAAATAATTTTGGAAAACACATTTTGTTGTACATATTCTAAACGACTCTATAGTGTCTGTATCATCCCAACAGGCACATATCTACTATAAACCTGCTTCTTTATCACAAAGAAGACAATGAGATTTTCTTGAAATTCTTTCCTCTAGTTTTCAATGGATTACATTTCTCTCTGATGCAGCCTCGTCTTCCTATTTCCTCGACTGTAGCATTTTGACCAATTCTTTCTTTACAATTTTCTTCAATCAGACCTAGAAGACATTGATACAAAGAGTGTTCCTCTTATTATCAATTTATGTAACAGGCGAAATTTTAAGAAAGAACTCTTGAATGGTTTCCTCAATTATTGAATCATGTTGACTTCTTTTCAAGAAAATTCCACGTATAATATTTGAAAGATTAACACTAAAGGGATCGAAATTTTAGAATCAGAAAGAAAGCATTTGTTCACAAGCCTTGTGCTTCTGGTAACCATTACTCAGAATATATGTATCAGAATTTTTTTTATACAATTCCATACTTAACTTACAGTAAGGAATGTATTTCAGTTTTGTGCTAGATATTATATTCTGCATCCACAAGTAAGGATCACAGTTCAAATGTAGCTCAACTTTCTGATGTATTTCTTCTTCTCGTTCAAACATTTTTGCCGCAGTTTCCGTTTCTAATATGTTCTCTAAGATAGATTCTGCAAGAAGTTCCACATTTGCAGTTAAGAACCTCTCTCTCTGCATCACAAAGTGAATAGGAAAGGTGATTACAAAGTTCCCTGGCATTTGAACAGATTTATAAACCAGGATATGATGTTGCAGCAAATTTTTTGGAGGAAACATTGTTGTTTTTTCAGCAAGAACATCGAAAGTTCCATCTTCACCCTCCAGAGGTAATTTCATCATTACAAAAACAACATTGGTGACTTCCTCTAATCAAAGAGCTGCATAACTAGGAACACCAAACCACGTTTTTGGAGCCCCACTGTGATGATAGTTAATGCTGATATAGCAAAATAGAAATATTGTTAAAAAATAAGTCTAATTATTAACTATTTAATGTAGCCATAATGGATTTTTTTTTTTTTAACTGTTAAATTACCTATATAGATGATGATCCTCAATGTGCCATACGAACATGCTAAATAGCATACCAACGTAGAGCATGGGTTCTGATACTCTCTAAAACAAAACAAATATCCCTGGAAAACACATATAAAGAACAATGCTGTCAGATTGATATTTTACATCATGTTATCATTACTCTACCTGAATTGAAGTTTCCAATAGACACAATGCAGATCTAGGCATCTGCGGAAGTGTCTTAAGAGAAACGTAATCACTAGAAATCAGAAAAAGGAAGTAAAGGAAAGGAAAAAGAAATTGATCATATAAATATACAAGAAGGAGTTGGCTATAGTACGATATCTAAAAATTGAAGGGAAGAGAATAGATGTGTATTTGTATAAAGATAACCAAACGGAAGAAAAAATAAATAAATTCCTTAAAAGTTCCATTTGCTTTGGTAAAGAGGATCGTGAGGGTACACGAGAAAGCACTTCCATCTACATGGATACCATATTCAACAGTTTCCTTATTTCCATGCACAATTTCACTCCAAAACTCCCTTTCTAAGTATGTGGAAGGAAGGCATCCAGAAGTGCTACATCTTCTAGAAGTTGCCTTGTTTGCCATTTTCTCAAATTCACATAACGTATAATTTCTGAAACATAAGCAGAAGGTCTAAATTACGATGGTAATCTACTTTCAGAAATGACTTCTGTATTGTGAACTAAACTTGCATCCTTTTCAAGATTATAAATTTCAATAAGTACTTTTCTTTTATGAAGAAGACGACCTTGTCACTGTTATCCAATCGTGCAATTCATAGAGGTTGCACTTCAGTCGTGAACTTAAAGCCTCTTTTCTTGTTCATTAGCACTACCCCAGCTGGGATAGAAGAAATCAAAGGAGGAACAACCTTACAAATGCCTAAAAATTTCAATCAACACCACCTTGGATTCATCAAACAAAAGACTACATATTCCATACCAAAACAGAGAATTAGAAGTAAATATAACTAAGAATTCAATAGATCTTAACTTTTGGGAAAATAAAAGGATCATTTGATCATTGCCGAGTTATTGAATGACAAGATTTATTGAGTTACCATATTTTGACTCTTCTGCAGAAATTTTCTGTACATAAACCAAAGGATCCTCAAATTCCTTCTTTGATGGATGACACACAGGACATTCCCCTATTTTCTGTGTTCAAGCAAAATCCTTTAAGCCAAACTTATCAGTCTTGAGATCGAAACAAGAAAACTTTCCAGATGACTCTACGTCTGGTTTTAGTTTCAATCCACATGATGCAGTAGAAGCTTTAACAGCCTTCAATCTCCTTGTCGCTTTCACTTGGGTGGCAGTCACAACATCAGGAATCCTCTTTCGAAAGATAATCATGCTCAAGTTTCTTGATCCCCTTTCTGCCCTTATACAAGCCATCACTTGCATCTGCCTGCCAAAGAAATGTGCAGTTGAAGTTAAATCATACAATTAATAACATTTCAAAGTCAAGATATACATACAATTACACAAGCATCCATTTCGCATTGTTAAGAATCTTTCTATAAGTCAGTATACCACCGTAACTGAATTGTAGAAACGAAAAATGAAGCAATGACAACAGAAATTTTACAATCACTTGGATCAAGATGTAAGGTATACAATTGGAAGATAAAAAAATTGCAGCAAATTTTTAAGGGGGGAAAACAACTCGAAATGCCTATGAATATAACCTCTTTAATTCAACATGTTCAATTTCCCCACAGAATGAAAAGAACTCCTTGATATCTTGTTCAGAAGCACCTAAAGAGACATGCTCACTTTCACTTCACAGTTCTTACCTGCCATTATGACTTTAGCAGTAAGTAGAAAACAATACAAAAGGAAGAAACAATAGAACTTCATTCAGAAAAAAAATAGTAAAGATCACAAGAGTTACACACACACACACAGTGCAAAAATATCTGATAGTACAAGTTCAACTTGAATTTAAAATTGGATTTTTTTTACTTTCATTTGCAGAAAGTTGGACTAGGAGTCGTAGACAGAAGGAAATTTTCTCCATTCTAATTTCAAATCCTTCATTTGAGATTTTTATGCAACTAAAATAATGCAGAACTTAACATTTTGTTTAATCTCCGCCACTTTCAGGTTCAGGTATAAATTGAAAATATTAATTTTGTTATCTTAGCAGCTAAAGTTAATATGCAAGTTTAGACTGAGAGTTCATGTTCTAAACATAATTAAAATAGACTTCTTTAATAATCTAGCCATCATAATATTGGTACAAGACCAGACATTCATCTTAGTGATTGTCATGTTTTACAGATGCAATTGTGGAACACAATCTTTACCGACTAAGATTTGTTCCATGGGCAATGCTCCATAGTGCCGCTAATAGTTATTTAAAAATACGTAGACATACACCAGCGTATACAAACAATTACATCACAGTAATTCAATTAAATCCAGTGCATGCAGTAGTAATTAAACAGAAAAATCATCAATATTACCATTTATTCCAGTAACGAGAAAAAGAGTCAATATAATTAGATAAAAATTCAATAGATTTTGATAAAAGATGATCGACGTGTGATTGAACGGTTGTGGATTAAAATTAATCAACGATTGTGACTAATATTTTAATCCCATTTTTAGTTGAACAATTAATGGGGAAAAAGAAACAAGTGGCTATGATAGCAAGAATGTGTCATCGCGGTGCATTTGAATCAAAAATACATTATAGTTTACACAAATCTAATCACACCTCAATAAAAATATTCAAACAAATAATTTTTCAGAATAAAAAATTAATTCAAATATAATTGAAACAGAAAATTAGAAATTACTAACCGGCATTGGTACGTGAGTATTTAAACGCAAAAATCAAAAGCGATTTATTTGAAATGTAGAATTTTTATGTAGTGAAATGCAATGAAAAATGATTTAAGATTCAGTTGGTTCTGGAGGGAGGAATTATATGGCGAGGAGGCATAATAGAGAAGAAAAAGCCGGTCGGGGTTCTGGACGATTGGAACGAGAAGTCGCAAAATAATATAATGATCGCACTGCACTGGAGATAATTAGCCCGAAGGAAAGACAACGCTGTGGACACGTTTGTTTCACTTTGGTAACCACCAAGAATATGTCAATTTTTTAATAAAAATTTATGGAATGTCTGATCCCACGGAAAGTTGTACCCGTTGATATATGAACTTTTGGCCGGCCTTTGACTTCACCCGCAACAACCGCCAGAAACTGTGAGTTTTTGTGTTCAGCTCGTGGATATTTGATTGCTTTGTGGGAAAAAAAAAATTATGAATGGATAATAGCTTGAATTATGTACTGAGATTTGCATAGTCAATTCTTCCTTGTGCTTGCTTATTCAGTAAATTATTGCTAAATAGTTCGGAAATCAATTAGTTTGATGTCTTACTCTGCTGCCTTGGTTCAATTAACTTTTGAATGGATTGCAAAGAAAGTTGGTCTCTGAAAAGAAAAATTTATGTGTTTGCAATGCACAGCCACAAGTCTATGCTACAAATTGGTGAAACAGACTTGAGCAAGTTGGAGAAACATGCGTTTTCGAGCAGTTGGCTTTGGTGTTTGAATTCTACCAATTAGAACAAGTGTCAAAATTCTACAACTAGTGATAAATGGATGACAGAGAGAAAAATCACAAGCAATTGCTACATTGTTAATCATCCGAGAAAGCATTGAGCATAACTGAACTTCGTCCAAGTATATTAACAAATTCAGACCAAGTAGCTTTTTATGGTAGCATTGTTAGGCTTCTTAGCTTCCCACATGGGTACTTTTGTCAGGGAAAAAAAAAGGCGATAGCCATAATTTACCTTCAGAATCACCTTACAGAAAAAAGAGAGTGAAATTTTGGTAAATTTTTCTGTTAAATCTCAAGACATCTTGCTTTATAATTGGACTCTATTTACCATCCATGACTATTGAATGATTACGATGGAGAAAACTTACATACACTGAAGTAAAATGGAGAGTATGCTTTTGTCAATTATAAATGACCAATTACATAAGAAATTAAAAATAATCAAATACATCCCCTCCTTCCTAGCCACATGCATCCAATCTAATGTGGCTAAGTTCATTGTTTTATTAAGAATAAGAATAATAACCCTATGCCATCACATTCATGTGCACCAATTGCTCGATTTGCACTGCGCAGGATTCAAAGAATACATCAAGATTCCAGCAAAATAAATTATATTAATTCGATACATCTAAACTTTCACCACACATACAATTAGATCACATCATCGAAACTGGATTAAGAACGTCACTCCGTTTGGGCTCACTATCAAAATCTACCATGAGCTTGCTTAGTTTCTGGCTGCTTATCCTCTGCTCGTGGACCCTATTGTCCTCCAACCTGCACATACCCGAAAAAGTTCAACACTATGTATCAAAAATGTCATAGGAGCTGGTATATATGAAAAGGACTTTACCCCTGTGGAGATGAAGATGGTAAAAGCATGGCAGTGAGCTTGACAACGTCCTTGCAGCAACTTATTACACGGTTGAAACATAGGTATCGTCCATAGGAAGAAGAGTCCTCAAACACACAAATGTGAGCATCGACTAAGAATCCGAGGTCTACAGCGACAAAGACACCATCTTTAAACATTTCAGCGGCCCCCAACAAATAGGGATCTTTGATACTAAGATTGGGATGCATCAACAATCCTGCATTAATAGAAACCATGTTCATCCCTCTGTCCATTGCCAATGCCCAAGCTGTCTTCTCGGCCACCGTTTTTGATAGTCCATGCCATAACTGTACAAATTCAATTACATCAAATTCCAAACTCCATACTTCGACTATCAAGAATTTCAGCAATTATATAATAAGATTTCGCATTCCAACCTTAAATTTTTTACAGAAATTTACGTCACTCCAGTTTCTTTCATCGACATCAGATGGGAACCTATTGTCCTGGTCTCTCCAGATAATCGCTGTGGCGGATGAAGTAAAAACTACCTTATCTATGGTATCTGTCTGTGCACAGGCTTCCAGCACATTGTGTGCTGCCCTTACTTCAAATTCACCCATAAATTCCTGTACCATAAATGAAACACTACTTCAAAACAAGTCTCAACATTTCTTGATTAGTTAACATCAATCCAAACTTTAAAAATATTTCAGAGTTGAACTTCCTAACTGTTTTTCAAAGTTCATATAAAACCTTTTTCAATCTCGTGTCACATGCTTTGAAATAAATTGCATATATGTTACAGCTTGGAAGTGTATGAACTCGGTCATATGAATTAACAAATTCATATTTCTTGAATTGTAAACAAATTTAATCTATACATCATCCTGGAGATTTGATTGATTCATAATCTTGAAAAACATAGGCCTTCGACAATTCCTAAATACTTAATGTCCTCTCAAGTTAAATTGATTGAATTTCAAGATTTAGGCACATAGTAAATGAGTAATTAATTGCCAACTTAAGTACATAAAAAGCGATCATACTGTAAGTAAAGTTAATTAATGAGGTAGATACGTAATAATAATTAAGTTGAAAAATAAGTAATGGAAAAACTGCTTAATTATAAAAGCTGGGAAAAGAAACTTACATCATAGGTGGGGTTGTCCGAAGGAAGCTCAAAGGAATAAAACAAGCCACAACAGCCCTTCAATCCCTCCATTATGCTATGATAATCCAAAGGATCGGAATCAAATACTCTCAATTTCTTGTTCTCACTCGATAATCTCTCGAAAGACTGCAGCTCATCTGCAATATTCCATTAATAATTTGTAAAAATACAAGAGAAAAATTGAACACAATTTGCTGAACTTTGAAGTAAAATATAAGCAAAAAAGGCTCCTTCAGAATTGAATTATTCAAAATATATAATTCTTTTAACAAAAATTAAATAAAACCCATAGGTGTAATATATGGCACTATAATTCTTTTAATACCAAAAAGCCCATCAAGAGAACAGCTTCATGGTACTACGGCTAAGAACAGATAAGAGAAAATGTAAGAGGGGTGCAAATAAAAGGAAAACGAACAAACCATGGTTGTGGACGGCGGCGTGGACGGCGTATCCTCTTTGGAGGAGGCGGTGGACGAGAGCGGAGCCCAAACACCCCGATGCATCCATTACACAGACGGTTTGATTCAACAGTGCTGGTGCCATTTCTCCACACACAAAGAGTAGAAGCAGTTTGTGTGAAAGATTGAGAGATTGGTAATGCTAGCTGTAGCTGGGTATGTTGGTGTGGTATTTAAAGAGAGAAAATGAAAGAAAGAAAGGAGCATTGAAAGAGCGTGTGGTTAGTGGATGGTTGGGCAGGTGATACATCCTAGAGTAACAAAACAGGTAGTGCTATAAGCAAAAATCGTCAAATCGTCAAATTAAATTGAAATTGCATTTTAAAAATCGTAGATTTGGTGCCACGTGAACCGTCAACGAAATGTTTTTGAACCAAACCAAACCAAACCAAAATAGTAAAAAACGGTTTGGTTTAGGTTTGAGAATTTTAATTTCGGTTTAAAACCAAACCGGACCGGCGAAAAAATATATAAAAATTAAAAAAAATGAAAATTTTCGAAAACTCATCCAAATATGTAAAATTCAATAGTTTTGTCATTTGTGTGTATTTTTGTCAATTTATAATTTTCTATTACATATATATTGTTATTACTAAATAATCCTAATTTATATCTAATAATTTCAAGACTAACATAATCTAACAAAAACCATTTTCCTCTTTAGAATTCAAATTTCTACAGTTGCTTCTGAGTCTGCATTCTTAAATGGAGGTCAAATACTTGATTCCTTTAAGAGTTTATTAGGTGCAAGGATGATTGAGGCTTATATATGCGGAAAGAATTAGTTTCATTAAGGATGATTGAGGCGTGTATATATGGAAAGAATTGGTTCCAAATTAAGAATGAGCCCATAGTGCTACGCCAATAATTAGATGAAGTGGAAGCATTTGATAATTCAATGAATGTTATGGCTAGTGATGGCAACGGGGCGGGGCACCCTAGCCACACCCCACCCCGCCAATCCCCCGTCTCTCCCTGCCCCGCGCCCCGTCCCACCTTAGGCGGCGCGGGGTCGGGGCGAGGACGGGGCGGAACCTTGCCCCGTTTGTATTTTTTTTTTTTATTTTTTTTAAAAAATCAAAAATTTTCAATTAAATACAAATTCAAAATTTTATAATCCAAAGCAAACAATACTTAAAATAACTATATCAATATACAAAGTAA
>CAIGRO010139083.1:0-15697 GCA_903798355.1 Fraxinus baroniana | reverse complement strand
ACGAATTAGCCCAAATGGCCTCGGGGTATTCGAAGGCGCTAAATTGGGAATCTACTTTTGAATACGGAATAATATTGCCCGTGATTCAGCGAAGGGCAAGAAATGTCGAAATTCAATATATAGAAGATGGAGACACAATAGATTGGAAAGCAGAAATTAAAGGGTTCCATAAAGAACCTAACGAATGAGGTAATAGAAGAATGAAGTTACGGTTTCTAACGGGTTCGTGATCATATTATTTACAAATTTTGGATTCCACAGACTTTGATGATAGATCACGGAACTTCCTTGAATGGGGATCAAGTGAAGGAATTCTTAAATAAGTTTGGAGTTAAGTTGGTAAACTCNTAAATAAGTTTGGAGTTAAGTTGGTAAACTCCACACCTTATTACGCTCAATCTAACGGGCAGACAGAATCTTCTAATAAGATTCTAAAAACTATCATAAGGAAAATGATAGATGAAAATGTCAGGAGTTGGCACGAATGTTTGAACAAAGCCTTATGAAAATGCCAGGAGTTGGCACGCTAGGCAAGTCCATAGGAACCTCTGCGCAATTCAAGAAGCAAGGAATCAATGACTAGCAGTACAAGAAAGGACAAAACATCAAAGTAAACATTACCTTCTGATTCAACAGTTGGAGGGTTGACGCCCTGGGGAGAAGATGGCCCCTCTAATGGCTGTGGTGAAGATTCCGGGGCTAAAGATTTCTCTGTAAGCACAGCCCCTTCATCATCTGTTTTGGACAAAGCAGCTTCAGCAGGAAGTGATGAAACAGAGGCTGCCAAAACCAAAGCCTTCGGGAGAGAAGCCGAACTCTTCTGGAAAATCCAAGTAAGTCATTAATACATGAAAGGGGGTGTCTCATGAAGTAAATAGACTCAGTTACCTTTCTCCTAAGTAAGGGGAGCATCATCATCATCATCCTGCAAAATTATAGAGGCAGAGGCTGAGGCTGGTCTTTTACGGCTAGAGGCACCTTTAGAGGTAGCAGCCTTTGGAGCTGGAGAAGTAGTTTGAAGAACAGGGCGTCTGGTACGAGCAGGCAATGTGGGAATCTTACTAGATAAAGGGGCAGCAAGAATAGGAGAAATTGAAAGAGTATCCGGTTTATCCAGCAGGTGGAAGACACGGTTTGCATCAGCTGAGAACAATCTGCGCTTCACAGACGGTCACAACTGGTCGAAAAGGGGATGTGTGATAGAAGTGGGGTTGAAAGGAGCAAAGGCAAAGCCTTTAGCTAGGAGGTTATTACGAACATCAATGGCTTGTGCCTCAGTTTTTAGTATAAAAACGCTCCGTTAAATTGTTAGAATAGCAAGGAGGAAAAGGCCACATTTGGCCAAAACCAAGCGACGAGCAAAGAAGTGGGGCGCATATATCTCAACCCCTGCCTTGGCATTTGTTCCTATAACAATGTCATGAAACAACTCTCTTCCTACCAAAAATTGAACTCAAACAAGCATAAATGTGTCTGCTTCGACTAGAGTAGAAGGAGGTCGTACATAAGCAGGGACTTGTTGAGGAGAAAAAGGGAAAAAAGAAGAAGTCGAATTCAAGTATAAAAGAATGTGAAAACTTCCCTACTAGACATATTTATAGTATAAAAGAATGTGAAAACTTCCCTACTAGACCTATTTACAGGGCTTAGTTGGTGAATAAACAACCTATAGCAATTAACCTCGTGGGGAGGAGAATGCGGAATGCCAAGTTGTGGGAAATAAGCTCTCACTACAATTGGGCGAGCCAAAGAGGCCCACTGCCAGTAGGAGATGCATTATTCTTCAATTAAAATTGAAGTGAGGTCATACGTCTATAAAGGGCAGCCAGGAAGAAAGAACATAAATTCAAAGATCTACCTCGGACTAATTCATGAGACAAAGGCAGATTAAAGGCAGATAGCTCATAGAGGGTTTCAGGCTGGGGACACAAAGGACATATTTACATCATCTTCCTATCAAATTTTGGGGGCGACACCAGAAATTAAGATATTAGGAAAGATAGTGTCGCCCAAGGATGAAAGATTCAATAAAGCCCCAACATCCCTTAAAGTAATGGACATGGTGCTAAGAGGGGAAACAAAAGTATTGTACCCATAAGACCAAAAACTTAGAGTGATTGGAAAAAGCACTAGGTCATACGTTGGGGGAAAAAGGGTAATTTCCAATAGGTCCAGAATCCTAGCATGTTCAAAAATTAATTTGGTGGGACCATGATTCACCATATGTGCATGCCATCTACGAAAGGTAGAATCAGTTTTAGGCCAAGTGTGAATACCTTTGTCGCGGATTGGTTTCAAGGGTAAAGAATGCAAGAAAGGAAAGTCTTGAGAACAGGAGAACAATTGGCCTACCGCCGTCCGTCCAACAGCCTCAGCATCATTGAATGATGGACCCAAGTAGAACTCGTTAAGGTCGGCATTGGCCTGTGAAAGGAACGTTGGATTCACATACGGCCTCGTAAGAAAGGCTTGAAAATCTTCGAAACTAAAGGTATCATCAGAATGAGTCTGAGAGGTAGCCATTGAATGCAGAGTATAAGTTTTTTGAAGTTTGATTGAGAAGTATAGCAAGGGAGCAAGAAGATGGATTGTGAAATGGCAAGGAAGAAGCGCAAAATATAGCGACGTGAGTAAGAGCAATGAAATGACGCGTCTATTGGGTTTATAAGGGTTCGTAACGTTGCATTCCTTTAGGCAATGGAAGTATGTGATTATTGGAATTTTTGGGAATTTCAAATGTTGTGAGAAAAAATACAAAATGAATATGGCAAAAAATTAAAATTGGTATTGATTCTGCCATATTGTGGGGGTAATTGTTGACACCCTAAAAATACAGCTCAAGATTAAAGGCCCAAGGTGAGAAGCCCAATTGAGAAGTCCAAGATAAAAGGTCTAGGAAGAACCATTGATGAATATAATAGAAGCTCAAGAACAAGAAGGCACCGTAGCCCAAACTTCAAGACGCCCAGAGGTTGAACGAATGAAGGGTCATATGATCGCCCAGAGCGATGGTCCTACTATCGCTCAAACCTTCAAGTCACCCAGGGTTGGGCACATCTAAGACATTATGGTTATCCAATCCAACAGTTATTAGACGAATTCAATACAGCCCACGATTCAAAGATAGGCAAGAGTAATGACAACGGTTATGAAATAACTTCTCCCCAACAAGTCGGTCATCATGAAGAAAGTGGTAATTGGACAATTCCGAGCTGTTTTATCATTCAGTAGTCACTAAGGAAATATAAAAGGAAGTGAAGACATAGAGAAAAGACCCCCAAATCAAAGAATATGTAATTTCAATTTCTTAATTAACTTTAAAATTCTCATTTCAGTACTTGTGTGTTTGCGTCCCTTGGAGGCATTTTGTTTGTTTCTTGCTTCAAGGATTCAGAATTTTTTGTTTTTATAGCCCTGTAATTAAACTAAGTACAATAAGTCAAGGGTGAATTTTGGAGGAGGATCTATTAAGATTCTGATAAAGTTTTTATTGTCCAAAAAGAATCATAGAAATAATTAATTTGCAGCAGTTTTTGGCTTCTGTGTGGCAATAAGCATCTTAAAATAAAAATGTTGTAACAAAAAGAATCACTATATTGTTCTAAGAGCAAGACTTAACATTATTGGAGCCTTTTTCTTTTTATATAATTAATTATCAGTTCAAAATAAAAGAGGAAGGAGAATGGCTTTTCTTCTACATAAAATTTAGTGTAGCACTTCAATATTATAGTACCATTGTGGATTTCTTTTGGTCACAAAACCCTGAACCTAAAACCAAACTGATTATTTATTTTGAAGCAACAGAATCCTTGGCATGGATAAAACTATAGAAAAAATCTATATACACTTCAGTTTCATCATAGCAAGCAGAAGTGCAGAATGAATAAAACGGTTCAAGGTTTCCAGGCGTTTTCGGTTTGTAAGTATTTCTTCTTGCATAATACATTTGTTAGTTTTGCAGGGTTGCAAGTCGAGATATAAAATTATGTGTTCTCTCATTAATAGCTACTCATTCCTTAAAAGGTCTTGCTCATGATCGGTGGGAAAAGTATGTCGTTGTCACTCTTACCGACTGCCACTCCCGTCTTGATCAGGTTCTTAGCAGCCACCATATTGGTAAGCAATATCATATTTTTATTTACATTTTTATTCCACCATTGCACGTATATAATCTCTAACTACTTCGTCCAGATTCTCAAAGTACCGAGATCGATCTTCTAATTAAGGCTTTACTCATTGGTACCTCAAAGAACTTGAACTAACAATTAAAGATACATTACTTGCTCAAGATTTTGGTGACTTGTTCGATAATTGAGTGGCGTCTCATTCCGAGCGGTCACAAATGAGTTATACACGCAGTCCCGTTCAATGTGCTTCAAAAACACTTTATCGTTCTTATTTTCAAATATAGACAAATCTTATTAAGAACAATACAATCTTATCAACATAAAACGTCCAACTTTATATACCAATTGTGAACGACATATTTTGATCATATAACGAATTGTGTCTCACTATACCCAAACCTCGAGTATACAATTTGTTACATTTCATATTATCGTGAAACTTTAAATTATTGTCACAAATTCTAACATGTGAATTAATATAAACATTAATTCAAAATGTCATTACAATATACTTCCTATAAAATTAGGCACAAGACTAACATCCATCACGTTTTAGATTCGAATGTTCTTGCTTTTCTTTCCTTTTTCTTGTAGACTGCATTTGAGTTCGTAACATGGCTCCCTGTGCCTCAGCAAAGTATCAAATATCTGACTAAACTTAGCTCTGAACTAGCAAACCAACTTATAAGCGTTGAAGAGTTCTCTCATTTTTCAAGTTAAAGTTATTTAAAATTATAGTAATCGTTACTATATTTATAAATTCAAAACCATGCAGAAATCTTTTAACTAAGTGAAAACAGATTTCGTATCCTTAACAGCATTTTTATCGTTACATGAAGTGCTTCCAATCCAAATAGATGTGATATGACCCAATCTTTAGCACAACAATCAATAAAATATGTCAAAACACATATTGGTCAATATTATTGAAAGTTGACAATGAACATTCGTATACAAGTGCGGCTTATTGAAATTTGATGAACAAATAAGGACTTTGCATGGCATGATACCTTAAGAATTCATGTCGACAACAGAAATATTTTGGTCACTTCAATATCAGTGTTGCTATCTGATAATTTCATGATTTCCACGTCTTTAGGTTTTGGAGAGGTATTAATATTCTCCAATGAGATGTCTTCTCTTTGAACTAACCTCGTCACCAAAGCTGGAGTAGAGATTGCCAAGGGAATGTTACTAAGGTATGTTACAGCATTATGACATCCCCATGTCCAATAAGTAATTGTTGCATATATATGTAAACCTTAAACTACAAGAAGTTGCAATATACATCAACTTTTAGTAAATACCAAAAGCGTTCAATCTTTTTCGGTAGAATGAAAAATCCAACTTTATGTATTTGTTTGGAACATCTCAAAATATTCAATCCATACACAATAAATTTGGGATATCATCCATATGCATCTGGAAAATTAAAATAAAAAAACTGCATTAGAATACAATAAATAGGGAATCATGAAACGGAATAATGAAGAAACTGTTGAGTACTTTCTCTTGCACACACACTCAATCATATATCTAATTAGTGCTTTTCAACCATCATTGAAAAAGTAGAATGTTAAATTCAAGACTTATTTGAAGAAATAGTAGAAATTTTGTTGTGAATAGAGGAAAAAGAGTGAGGTTTTGAAGCTCCACAAGGGTAAAGTCATTGGGAGCTGCTATTCAAGTGAAAGGAAAAGAGAAAAGGAAAGGGTTAGGGAATTAACCTAGGCCTTGAGGTCCTCGATCTCATGCCTGAACTCCTCTTTTTTGGCCTCGTCTTTGTACAATTTTTCGAGCCTTTGCGATTCCATTTCCTTCGTGTACTCCTTCAGGATTTCCTTGCCTTTCTGGGGGTAGCCTCGTCAGATAAAGGAGAGTTGAGCCAAATGATAAGTTAAATTCAAAAATTCAGGCATCAATTCTCATTTTAACATCTTTATATACATGTATTCCTATTCTTTTGGTTAGAGAACGAATATTTTATCGGGTAAGGGGATGCTGATGCTGACCTTCATCTTGACCTTCCAGCTTTACACATTTAAGCAAGTAAAGAACCAATTACTGATTTGTGCTGTATATTTATATCCAAAAGCATTTAAAATTAGGAAGGTGTTTGACACCCATTTTTTGGAGAATAGAATTTTTAGAATAGTGATTGATGGAAAAATGTGTGGTGGAAAAATTATGAAAATTTTTAGATTTGTGTGTAATATTATTTTATTGGAATAATGTGTGGTTGAAATAAAGAAAGGGAAAAAAATGAGAATGAGAATGAGATAAGAATGGATGCTAAACAAGGGCTAGAAGAGATTCATTCTCGAATATCTGGACAATTTAACCAGCAATTCTAACACACTACTCATTTCCCAAAATGAAAATATGACCGTTATTGGATCTCACCCGTCTAATAAAAGTTAACAATAATGGTTACTTTTTCTATTTTAATCAGATTTTAATCTCTACCAAATAGGCTCCAAGTAGAGGATTGCACTTCTTACCGAAATATTGTCACTGTGCATAACGGATGCTAGTTAAGGCACACAAAAAACAAACATGAATGATAAATCTATTCTCTTAAACATGTTTCCAACTTCTTTCTTCTGACATAGATTGATGGTGTCTTCATGTTAACAACATTACTAACATGTAGTCAAGTAAGTGAAATGATCATATGATTCACATCACCAATATTATTTCATCTAACATATTTTCAACTATGTAACATCAAGAAATATTAAGTTCACAAAAAATTAAAAAAGTCTGCAAGTATTTTTTGTTGAATATACTATACCTCCAAACTCAGCTGGGAGATTGTCTACATCAATTGGGATCTCATGAGTTCCACACCGTCTTTCTTCCATAGGTAGACAAATTTCACTTTCTGGAATGTTTTGCATCCAGAAAGTATTTTACAACGAGTGTTGCTACAAGTACAGGAATTTGAAATTCCTGTACTTACAGGCAACACACAGCAGGGGTGGGTGGGGGGAAATTTTGCCAATTTTTTATTTACATGGGCCCCATTTCCACAAGAGAGAAATTTAAAATCCTGTACAAAATTCTGGTAAAACCCTCCTGTACTTGCAGTTTTATTCTTTTACAACTTGCAATAATTGAACATTTATAAATTAGCATGGAGGAAAGATCAATTTTTCACCTCATATAACATGAACAAATTGTAGCATAAAAATGTATAACTTTTTAATTCAGATATGCGCACACAGAATTAAATTAATTTCAGCATGGTTCTAAATTATAATCCAACACCATCTCTTCCTCACGAAGAAAACTGCCATTAAAAAGATGATTCTAACCATTCTGGAAGAATGCTTCAGTTATCCCACATAATCCAATAAAAAAGGAACACATAATGCAAAGTACACTCCCTCATTTGCTATAGACTGGGAAAAAGGCAAACCTTTCAAAATGCTTCAAATATACATTGGGGTTGTACAAAATGCTTCGAGCAAAATAATCTTATAAATTGAATGGGAAAAAACCTACCACTGGTATCATCCCTGTTTAAATACCAGAAATCCTCCATTAAAGGGATTACTGATTAGATCCAAGCAAGAACACGTCCCTCATTTAACCACAAGAATTCCTTTTTTCTCAGATTGGTTTTAAACAATGAATCTATATGCAAACAAAGAAACTTTTCCAGCGAATAAACCTTCACCATATTTCATAAGATAACTAACCAATTCGAAAATTTAATATTCTAACAAAAAAACACACAACGGAACTTCCTTTCAACAGAGTGAAAAAAAGAAATTTCTTGATATAAGAACCTCAAATGAAACAACATCAATTCTCACAATTCTTGTACAAAACCAATGGTATTACAGCTGAAGACCACAATTCTAACCAAATCAGCACGATTTCACAAACAATTATCGAGTCAATCACAACTTGGAATTTCAATAATTGCATTTCATAACTAAATCAATAATCTCCGACACTTGCCAATGTAAATTTACAAAAAGGAGGAAAACAACACTTTCTTAATCCAGCCAGGAGGAGCCGGAAGCTCAATTGCAACTACTTCGTTCTGTTTACTCTCCTCGTTGTTCTCTATTACTCAATTTCTCAAAGAGCGAGTTCTAATAAGAGGTTTTTTTATAATTTGAAGATATCCCAAGCATGGCACAACTCATATCCAGTTCAGTAAAACAAAGCTTCAGAATCACATATATTCAAATTTTATTCTCAATAAAATGAATTATAATACATAAAAATGGACCAGACCCAAGGAGTGCATGTTGCAACAAATTAGCTTCTTAAGCCCATGTTTGGCACCCATCCCCTATCGCATTCTCATTTTTTTCTCTTCCTTCATTTCAACCACACTATTCTCATTTTTTTCTCCTACTTCATTTCAACCACACATTCTTTCAATAAAATAATATTACACACAAATCTAAAACTTTTCATAACTTTTCCACCACACATTCTTCCATCAATCACTATTCTAAAAATTTTTATCTTCAAAAAATGGGTTTCAAACACACCCTAAGATAGGAGTTATTTTTGAACAGTAGAGATCCAGTTCTTGAATAGTTGAAGTGTGAAAGAGAGGTTTCAAGAATGAATTGTGCAGGCACCATCCTCTCTTTTAAGTAGAGGAGAAAGAAAGATTATTTGTTATTCACCTAGATAATTGACTTTTGAAATAAAAATACTATCTAACTATTTAAATCTTTGAGATTCATGTGCCAGTTATCCAACATAAAATAATTAAATAAAAAATAATACCAGCCTCTCTCCTTGCTCCATATCTTGAAGCAAGGAAAAACGTACTTTTGTCAATATTTGCCAAAATCATGAATTTCTATTGCATTCACGATTTTGAATGTATTTGAGTATTTTAAAAGAGATTTAACATGGACCAAATCTTCATGTGCACTATGTCACAAGTACTATGTCTTTAGAGGATGACAAAAAACTCGTACAAATTGGACTTGTTTTCGTTCCAAACAAAAAATGGGTTGGATTCATTTTGGGTTGATGGTGACGGAAGGAAGCGGTTATTTGTTTATTTATTTATGATAAGGGAAAAATGGACACCGAGATACGCCTATCAACTATTAAAATTACCGAAAAAGTTCTAAATGCCAAAATAATGGCATGAGGCTTGTTACGAGTAAATGAATACCTATCACTACAGGATTTTAGGACGGACTTAGATTAACCCCAAAGAGGATAGAAAATTACAAATGCAGAGAGCCAGTTCTACCATAAAGTCATCATTTACATCCACTAATTCCAAGCATAAGATATATATTAATGTCGAAAGTATATTCATAATTGTAATGGTTTATCATAGATGCACAAAGTGTGTCAAAAACACTCTCTCAAAAGATACACCAAAGTTGGCATCACCCAACAAAAGGAGAGTGCTTAGAGCTGATCAAAACAAGTATATCGTCCTAAAGGCCAATAAACAAAGACAATAAATATAAATAAAAACTTTTATTTCCTTAAAGATGTTTGCATTTTTAGATTACACAACTAGATATGATATCAATTGGGATGGATAGATTATAAGGTTTACACTTTGAAATTTTAGCAAATGAGTCCTCAACCTATCCACCAATTAGCCAACAAGTCCCCGAACTATTTTTTTGACATTTACATTCTCTAGCACAATAGTAGCCTAAACCCATTTCTCTATCTCATCTTCCTTCACTCATTTTGAAAAGCTAAACCCAATTTCATCTCATCTACCCCAATCATTTTCACCTCACATAACTAATATACAACTCCCCTTTCATCTTCCCGAACGGAAAAGAATACAGTAGATATATCATATCCATCTCCTCTACCCCCACTCATTTTCATGTAACTAATCACAGTTCCATTTCATCTTCTCGATCTACTTTTTGGCTATGACATGGATAACCACCCTGCGTGGATGTTAGCAGTCAACAGCCATTGTCTGCGGATTTCCAACCGCCACAGGTACCGTCGCCGATTCTACCAGGAAAGAACTTTGATAACTTCCTTAATCCTAATTTTAACCCCAGCCAAAACCAAATTGGGCTTAATGATATGGAAGTTTATGCATTTCTTGATAATCTACTACATGCACCAGACGAGTACACGCAAGTCGTGAAAAATGTCCCGCCAAGAATAAGAAGGAATGCATCCAATTCCATGTCATTAAGCTTAACTTGGTTTCATCAAATCCTAATCAAAATATACTGTCAACACAAAAAAGAAATCTAACCAATAAAATCCCAGTCAAAACATACAATTTCATCTTATACTAATCAGTGAAATTTTTTGTCAAACAGAACTAGACATGACAAACAATTGTGAGAAATTTAGCCATTTCTTCATCCTCCTTCAAATCGTCTTTATTTTTCACAGCTCTCTCGGCAAAAAAATTTCAATGTCTAATTGATAAATGAAGTTGTACTTCCAGATCTAATATGTGAAATAGATTTATGTGTCGTTCTCGTAAAAAAATTGCAAGAGATGATTCTTTGTTATTCAAATTGTTACATACAAAAATATTATTGCTCAAATAGTTCATAAGTTTCAATGGTAAATTTCTAAAGTTAGAGTTGTTTGCATGATGTTCACTCTTTGAAATATCAAAATATTTAATTGCAAGTGTGGTAAAAAAAACTCTTTTCTTCAAGGTACTGTGTTAACATTGAACTCAATACTTTTAATACCTTCATTTTCCCTTTTAATCCATTTTTCCAAACGGATCTTATCTATAGTAACAGTTGTAGTAATCAACTGTTTCTTATGAAAGGCCACATAACCTCATATTTCGTGAAGTCGAGTCAAGTGATTTTGATCTTTGGGATGAGAATTAGCTTTACTATGAAACGGATATTCATGGACAAACTAATATTGAAATAGTCTGTTGTTAAGTCTCCTAGTCAATAAAGATATCAATAGAATTTCACTAAGAGAATGGTTGGATGTAATTTTCTATTTATTCTCGACAAGATAACCACTCTGCGTGAATTTAGTAGTCAACAGCCCTTACCTGTTGAATACCAATCGCCACAGGTACCATCGTCGGTTCCACCAGGAAAGAACTTTGGTAACTTTCTTAACCTTAACTATAACCTCAACCAAAACCAAACTAGGCCTAATGACATTTCACTGGATGCATTCCTTGGTAATCTACTACATGCTCCGGACAAGAACACACAAGTTATGGAAAGTGATCCCGCCAAGAAACCACAAGTCGTGGAAAATGTTCCCGTCGAGAACAAGTTGAAAATAATCTCCAACCATTTTCCCCTAATGAAAATCTATTGATATATTTATTGGCTAGGAGATTTAACAATGAGTCATTTCAACATCAGTTTGTTCATGAATATCCGTTTCATTGTAAAACTAATTCTCACTCCAAAGATCAAAATCACTTGCATCGACCTCATGAAATATGAGGTTATGTGAGTTTCACAAGAAACAGTTGATTACTACAACTGTTACTACAGACAAAATCCATTTGAAAAAATGGATTAAAAGAGAAAATGAAGGTACCAAAAGCATTGGGTTCAATGTTAACACACAATACCTTGAAGAAAAGAAGAAAATTTCTTACCACTTGTAATTGCAAGTAAATTAAATACCTTAATATTTCAAAGAGTGAGTGAACTGATGCAAACAACTCAAACTTTAGAAATTTATCGTTGAAACTTGTGAACTATCTGAGCAATAAGCCTCTTATGTGTAACAATTCGAAAAACAAATAAGCATCTCTTGCAACTTCTTTACGAGAATGACACGTGAATCTATTTCAGATCCTAGATCTGAAAGTAGAGTTTCATTATCAAATAGACATTGAAAAAATTGTTTGAAGAGAGTTGGGAACAAAGACGATTTAGGACTTGAAGGAGAATTTATGCGTGCTGAAAAATGAAAAAATGGTTAAATTTCTCACTATTGTTGGTCAAGTCCAATTCTACTTGGAAAAAAATTTAGTACAGATGAAATTATAAGTTTTGATTAGATTTTTATTGAAACTATTGAAGGCTGACTTCTTTGTGTTGGCAGTATATTTTGATTAGAATTTGATGGAAATTTAAGTTGAAACTGCTGTTGTTGAAGCTTCTTTTTTGTGTTACCTTATATTTTGCCTAGGATTTTATAAAAACTTAAGTTGAAGTAATTTTTATATTTGAATTTAATGAATATATTGTCTTTCTTTATTTTGAATTATGTCTCTTCAATTTAATTTTGCATAACAAATAAATCTGAACTTGTTAAAACATTTGTCACAGTTAGAGGAGCATGATGTGAAGAAGTACCAGTTGGCAAGTCTGGGTTCCGTAATGTTAGTGTGATAAATGTTATGGACTCTTGTGAATTACATATTTAACTCAATGTTTGCTATGGCTATACAAAAAAAATTATATTATTTCAGAACATAAGTAATTAATTTACATGTGGAATGAGGACAATTAAGTTACTTGAAAAAGAAAAAAATAATAAAAATTGTATAATTTGTGCAGGTATTTAAAATACAAATAGACTTTCCTCCTATATATGTAAAGACTGCAGCTCAAAGGAAAACCTTCATTAAGGAAGCATTGTTTTAATTTTCCAAAAAAAAAAAAAAAACAAATTCAGTTAAAGGAATTCCTAAAACTAAATCAAACAGAAACCAAATTAGTAAAAAATGGAAGCTTAGCATTCAACATTTACTAATGTATCACTACTTGGTCTCTTTTAAAAGATATTTTTTCATGTCCTATCAAAAACTTAAGATACAAAAGATATAGAAATTGAAGCTATACAACTAATCGGAAAAGGAAACACATGCAAATTTTTTGAATTTCATGTGCCATAAAAGAAACGTTTCATGTGCCATAAAACAAACCGTTCAAGTACTAGCATTGAGCTTCAGATCAACACTTCTCTGCAATCCCCAACTATATCTGTACAAAGTGGTGACATCCAGTGGAGAGCATCTTTTCAACTACCCTATACAACTGGTTAGTTGTAAACACTAAACAGAGAATATTTCCTCCACCCAAATCTCTTTGTACATATATATACATATGACAAAAAAATGGTCTTCAAGGCAAGGCTACCAGATGAAAATAGTAACAAACAAAATTGCTTACAACAAAGAATCCATAATATTATACATTTGTTATAAGTTTTGACTCGTATACTTTTCATGTATCCAATTCCAATCTAAACTAAGCTCCCTTCTTCAGTCTTGATGTATAGATAGAATTCTTACCAGTAGCATGTAAAATAATGGTCGATACCGGGTGGAGGAACAACAATTGAGCTAAAAATGTGAGCTACTCTCCATTCTCTACTTTTTGTGTGTGGTGATAATCTATAACCAACTTGACTCTCCTCAGACGAACTCCAAACAATTATTTGTATTCTTATGTAAAACCTTCCCAAATAACTTCCTACAGTAAAACTTAGCACAACTTAAGAATTCAACCTATATGATCTTCGTCAATTTTATTTTTTTATAAAAATTGACTATGAACATTGAACAATGTATTTACATACAGATAATTGTCCAAAACACTCTCTAGGCTACCTACCTATAAACATTTTCTTTATAATCACAAGAATTAAATTCAAAACCGAGAAGAATCCATCGGCAAAAATAGAGATTCAACCGAAATACGAAAAACTCTAAGCCCTTGTTTGATCCCCATTTTTTTAAAATGCATTTTTATCTCTTCTTTTTTTCGATCACACTTTTTCAATAAGATAATATTACGTGAAACCCAAAACTTTTCCTTTGTTTTTAACCACATATTATTCATCAATTAACTATTTTCAAAATGCATTCTACACTAAAAATGGGGCTCAAAAAGGCCCCAAGTCTGATGTTCTTATGAAAGTTGCAAACATTTAGTGTTATCAAAGGATTGATAAAAAGTACAAATAGATATCAAAAAATGTTTGAGAGAACAAAATACAATAATTGGTACATATAGAACCATCATCTACTCTCATTTTCTCCATTTACCTCCATCTCAACGTTGAAATACTTCGAGACCTCTAGAATAAGAATTGTGTATGTTTGAGGGGAATAGAAATTTGATGATTAAACCGAAAGATCAAAACCATCATCCTCCTCAAATATACAAATGAAAAAAATAAATTTGTTTATTCGGGGCTCGTGTAAAAAATCTAAAGCTCACAAGCATTGGTTTGTGTTCAATTCAATGTGTACTAAAAAAAACTTATCATAATGTTTCAGAAAATAATACTTTTTGACTTGTGTTATTAGAGAAAAAAAAAGTTGTACATTACATCTTAGAAAATTCTTTCCTTTCAACATAAAAACTGAAAAACATAACCAAGTTGCATACACATATAAGTATAAAATGCTCTACAAAGGCGTAAGGTCAAATTTCAGTATGTCGAGAAAACACATTAAAGTCAATTAACAAAATCAGTTGTAACATAACATTTTGCAATATTACCAAGGGTTTATTCTTACTGCCATAAACAGGATTCAAGATTCTACTAAATGGTACAATAAACCCGTTGAGTTCCCTAGTAAACTCATAGCATTTCATTGCCATATATTGAGGAAGTGTATATAAAGAGCAAAATGGCAGCTAATGAAAGGATAATGAGATTAATGGTATTTCACCACCATTTCAGTATTCCTTAATATGCAACAAACAAAAGAAAAAACATAAGAATGAAATCGAGAAGATTGTAAGGAGAAGGGGATTTTGGGTTTCTAAAATGAGGGGAAATGCATTAGGAAAATTCTTTAAAAATGGAATTGCATACTTACGGAAAATACCTCACAATATTCCTTATATACAACAAACAAAAGAAAAAAAACGATAATTAGAAACAATACGTAAAGCATGACTACACTTAAAATAAAGAGTTGAAAGTTGATTTATTCTAACATGAAGTAACAGTATGTAAGGTAATATATACACACAAGTAGCATTTATATCATACAAGGTCTCACCGGTTCCTTGATTAGGATTTGGTTTATCTGCTGGAGGCTTCAAGTAGGGGAGATAAACTGGCACTTCCATAATATCATACTTAACTTGAATTTGTGTTTCAAAAACATTATCTGTAGAGAGATATCATCAAGGAAAAAAATGTTGTACGATTAAAAGAAACACTTGGAAGTAATAAAAATTAAAAGAAAGAAACAAAGATAGGACAAGCTTCAATTCTACCACAAATACATATCCCACTAAATTAATTTTTCACTACAGCAAAAATGTCAAGCATGCACATGCAGTGTTTAGGTGAAAAGGCAATATGTCTAAATTGGCAAAGAATTAACACTTCTTAAAGGGAAGATTCCGTTGAAGAATATCATTCTCAAGGTATAATTTTTGGAAAAGCATAACATATTGTTTGGTGCAGAGTCACATAAAATATAATATACACTTTGTTTCTTTCCAAATTTCATGACTTGAAAAACGATCCTAGGAATTTTTCAATAGGTAAAAAAAGAGAGAAAAGCCGGATGGCCAGGGGGTTGGTGCCAGGGTGGTGACCGACCCCTCACTGTGCAGTGGGGTCCGCGTGAATATTTTATTTTCAAAAATTGTGGGCCATCCCCCCTATGTGAG
>CAIGRO010139064.1:0-17988 GCA_903798355.1 Fraxinus baroniana | reverse complement strand
AACATAAAGCGTCCAACTTCATGTATCGATTGTGAACGACATATTTCGATTATATATAACGAATTGTGTCTCACTATACCCAAACCGTCGAGTATACAATTCGTTATATTTCATATAATCATGGAACTTTAGATTATTATCGCAAATTCTAATACGCGAGTAAAGAAACGTTAATTCATAATGTCATTACAATTACTTGCTATAAAGGGCATCAAACTAACAGTAGGACGGTCTAAGTATTTCTCCCACAAAATGAGAATGGATCATCTGCTGCTTTCAAAGAAGCACGAGCAAATATGGAAGTGAGGCGTGTGTTCACAGTGAATGAGTAAAATCAAGAATGAATTCTTGGTTCAAATTGTTCATTCCATATATGAGTCGTCATAAAGATTGGTTTATTGATTTCACAAGCATAGATGCTTGTAAAATTGGGGAACAATGAGAGTTGTCAAGTAAAAGAAATTGGCAAGATTATTCTGAAATTATACAGTGATTATGTATGATAGTAGAAAAAAATCAAGTTTGTCCCAACTTTGAGAAGAAATCTAATTTCCTTAGCAATCTTAGATTATGAAAGCTATGAAGTAGAAATTAAAAATGGATATACTAATATAATTAAAAATCAGAAGTTGATAACTAATACACAAAAACAAAAAACAAAAACAAAAACAAAAACAAATGGAATTTATGTAAAGAGAGCTAGTCTATCATTTCCAGATCAGTTATGAAGTTAGTGGTTCAATCTCATAAATCAGAGCTATGGCATGAGATGTTAGGTTATCTTAGTGAAAAGGATCTAAAATTCCTTTATAAAGAATGGGTTTTTGGAAGTGATAATAAACTAAAAATGTCTTTTTGTGAGCATTGTATATTAGGAAAGAAAAGTAAATTACCATTTAAAAAGGGGATACATAAGTGAGTAGAAATACTTAAATATATTCATATAGTACCTAATGGGGTCCACCACCAGGGTGTAAGTATTATTTCCTCACATTGTTCAAGAAAAGTTTGGATTTTTTTTGTTAAAACTGAAGTCAGATACCTTTACAATCTTTAGAGATTGGAGAACATTGACAGAAAATCAAATTAGCAAGAAAATGAAGATGTTAAGAACTGACAAACTTGAGTTATGCGATGTTGAATTTGACATTATTATAATAAAAATGGTATTTTGAGACACACAACAATAATGAATGAACATAACTATATAAGAAAGAATAAGATGATAATAATTAGTTCACGACTACCTATTAGAATTTAAGTATGATCCGAATTCCTTGTCGAAATAATTGAAGAATTCTAATTGAAGTGCGCGTCAAGAAGAATTCAGTTTGTAATTCTATTAGAGTCCCATATTAAGTTGAAGTTTTATTTTGGAAGCCTATTGAAAATTGGAATTTGTTTTGAACTCGATTTTTTGATATCATACTTCATCAAGCAGTGAAAGACGCATCAAAGTTCTTTAAGCCATATGAGCAATTAATAGTTGGGATATCAAACAACTTGATGTTAACAATACTTTCCTCAATGGAGATTTTTTTGAGGAAATATTTATGGACTTGCCATTGGGATACAAAGATTATGCAGGTTCTAAGATTTAGGGGGAGAATCTAGTTTGCAAACTTCATAAGTCAATATACGGTCTTAAGCATCAAGACAGTGATTTTCCAAATTTTCCAATGCTCTTAAGCTATGTTTGATAGCCACTTTTTCCATGGAAAATAGAAAACAATTTCCATTTTCCAAGAAAAATGGTTGTTTGATAGGAAAGTTTTACTTGAAAAATAAATTCCCCTTCGCCCCCCACATGTGCACATTTTCACCACTTTTGAGGAAACCATTTTCCCACCATTTAGGTGGAAAAATGATTTCCATGTTGCTTTAAATTTTTTTTTTATTATTTTTGGCAATGGATACAAAATCTATTCACAATTGTACAAAATATTATCCTTTATATTGACAATTTTAATGTAAAACAAAGTCAAACGAACATCAATTTTTTTCAATTTTAATTTTTTTAATTTATTTTTAATTTTTTGGCAATCTAAACAAACTCTATCCCCAATTGTAAAAAAAAAAATAAATAAATAAATAAATTATCCCTTTAATTGACAATTTTCATGAAAACTAAAGTCAAACGGATTGGTGGAAAATTATAACAATCAAACACACTTAATTAACAATTCCCTGGAAAACAAGTATTAAGCAATTATTTTCCCTGGAATTTATTTTCTTTTCACCCATTTTCCACCCTACCAATCAAACGGACCCTTATTGATCATGGCTTCAAACAGTTAGAGGCATATTATTATTTGTTTACCAATGGTTCTGGCAACTCATTTGTTGCACTATTTGTTCATGTTGATGATATCCTCATCACTGGATGTAATATACATGAAATTAATTCCCTAAAAGCCTTCCTACATAGTCATTTCAAGCTTAAAGATCTTGACAGGCTAAAATATTTTCTTGGGCTGGAGATAGCAACGCTACAACAGGGAATTTTTATGTCACAAAGGTAATATGCTCTACACCTTCTTGAAGACATTGGCTGTCTGTCTTGTAAACGATTTGCACTACCCATGGATCTTAAATTGAAACTCAATTCTTTTGAAGGAGAACTTGTTGCAGATGCTTCGATGTATAGAAGATTAATTGGTCGCCTTCTTAATCTCACCATCTCCAGATCTCATATAACATTTGTTGTTCACAAGTTAAGTCAATTTGTGTCACAATCAAGGCAACCACATTTGGATGCAGCTTGTAACCTCTTGCAATATATCAAAGCATGTCTCGGTCAAGGAATCTTATTCTCTGCACAATCTTCATTCCAGCTGAGAGCATTTGCGGATGCAGACTGGGGATCATCCCTTGACACAAGAAAACCAATTACCAAATTTTGTGTTTTTCTTGCAGATTCCTTCCAGTTCTTCAGTTGAGACTGAATATCGTGCATTGGCCTCTACTACCAGTGAAACTATTTGGCTTAATCAACTACTTCGTGATTTTCAAATTTACACCAAAGATCCTGTATTAATATTTTGTGACAATCAAGCAGCAATGCACATTGTTTCTAATCCTATTTTTCACAAACATACTAAACACATAGAGATTGATTGTCATTTTGTTCGAGATAAGGTGGCTAATGGTTTTGTCAAGCTATTTCCAGTTCGTTCACATCATCAATTGGCTTATATTTTTACCAAGGCTTTACCAGGTTCTCAATTGTTTTCTTTGTTGTCCAAGATGGCTATGATCAATCCTCACCTTCCATCTTGAGGGGGAGTAACATACAAAAGCTGGAAACTGTTGATTGTTGAAGCTGTTGTTTGTTGGATTGATGTAGTGCACACAAGGAATGAAGATACAAATGGAATCAGAAATCAGTTAGATTAGTTGTTAGTTGTCCACGTGTACAATTTGTAATGGTTTGTATAGTTGTTGGTTAGTTAGAGTTAGTTAGTTGAATTCTTTCCTATTTATACACATTGAACTTGCAATGCAAAAGATATAATTCTCTTCTTTCTTGAATATAGAATACAGCTAATGATCTTTTTTTTTTTAAATGCAGTTAAGTGAGCATATGAAGGTACACTAGTTTAGCTTAAATCCACTCTGTATATTCTCAAAATTACAATTAAAGTGGAGTTTGTGAAGAAAGTTTAGCACCCATGTGGCCACATTATTCAACGATTATAATGAGAGAAATAATAATTTTTTTCGAAAACATGTAGTTAGAATAGAAAGAAAAATTTTGAGATTTTTATGTAATATTATTTTATTGAAAAATGTATTGTTGATGATAAGAAAGAAGAAATAAATTATAAGGGATATTTTCAAAAATGTCCAATTTTATGGGTGTCAATTGAAAAATGTAATTTTCTTATAATTCTTGTAAAAATTGTCAAATTTGATATCAAATTGTCTATTTTACCCTTAATGAAAAGATTACTCAATGTTGTTATTATTATTATTTTCAATTTGACACAATTTCGAGAAGAGCGAGCAACTTCCATGAGAAGCCACCATAATTGTAGCTATTACCAAGGTGAGTTCATTTGCTTACATTTTCAATTAGATATTAATCAATTATTGTATGAAAATTGAAGAAGTTAAAGTAGACATTCCATTAACACCTACAAAGAAGTATATGATTCCAACTTCGAAGAAATAATTTGATCTCGGGTCAACAAATTTAATCACATCCAAAATTGAAGTTGATTAGGCTCTCATTATTTCTTGGTAAAATGTATTTTTCTTTGAAATCTTATTNAGAAATAATTTGATCTCGGGTCAACAAATTTAATCACATCCAAAATTGAAGTTGATTAGGCTCTCATTATTTCTTGGTAAAATGTATTTTTCTTTGAAATCTTATTTTTATTGATAAGTTGTGCTTAGTAGTTGTTGTTATATATTTGATTTCATTGAATTGGATTATCCAAACAAGTAGTAGATAATTGTCGTAACAACATCTTCAATAACTTAGGTAGATAATAATTTCAGGTACTTCTGTATTGAGAATGTCATTAATGGTGGAATAAATTCTTTTCAAAAATGGTGGTTGAAGTTGAAGAAGATAATAAATGCATATATTGAAATGAATCTCGACATGTCATTCTCGACATTTTATAAACGTCGTGAATGATGGTTCAAATGTAATTCTCGATATTTTCAAATGTTGAGAATAACATTAAACAATACACAAAATTAGGGAACATTTTGTGTACAGGGTTTCACATATTGCATGTGGCTAGTATCTTCATTTTAGGTATTCGTTATTAGCTGATATTATTTTCGTTTATGGCATGCAATTTTGGGAGATGTTTGAGATTCATTGTCCGTACGGTAGTACATTCGTCAACAAGGACGACCAGTGGAAGTGGTTCAACGATTGAACAACATCAGTTGTTATTCGATGTGATATTAGATATGAAGATCTTGTACACACATTATTCGATAAATTGAATATTGGCCAAATGAAGTTTCGAATTCAATTGAAATTTAAAGTTCCGAACATGAATATACCCCTTGTTGATGTAGCTGACGATGAGGATTTGCAATGGTACATTTTTGTTCACACACAAGCGGCCTTGTATGTAATTACAGAACAATATGATGTTGTAGAGCACAAAGTACATGTTGGAGTTTACCCTTTCTCATCGCAGAAGATGCATTCTGCGGACGTGACGAAGTAGGTATGTGTGAACTACAAGAGTCACAAACGATTCATAATACGGATGTAAGTTTGGGTGAAGGGATTTCATATATTGAAAATGAAATTCAGTCGATCGATGAAGAGGACAATGAGGAGAATCAGATCTTCTTTAGCAAGAAATGGCTACACACAAAGCTTTGGCTGAAGGCTTTGACAGAGAAGTTTCATTCCAATGTTAAATTGTTTAACCCTAGATCTCTTACTATGTGTCGCGTCAATACCACGTCCCATTGGCTAGTGTAAGCTTCTAAGATTAAAACTTCAGACATATTTAAGATTCGAAAGTACATACTTGAGCACGCATGTTCTTTAAACGTTCGGCGAAATGCATAAATTCATGCAATGAGTGCACTAATTCATAATGCAACGATTAAATGATGCAAACCAACCATACGTTCATGTTGGTATTATCGGGGATATAGAACGTGAGTTTGGTGTACTGAAGAAAGTTTTCAGAAATTGCCGTCATATTGTTACATATTAACTGATAGAAACCTAAGAACCGTTGCACACATTGATCTCGATATCAACAACAGGTTCTTATATTTCTTCTTAGCATTCGGGTCGAGTATACGTGATTTTCGAGGGTACATGAGATCGGTAATTTGTGTGGGAGTCATTTGCATGGTAAGTATAAGGGAAGACTACTAGTAGCTGCAACACAAGATGCCAACATGCAAATATATCCTATTGTTTGGGGGGTTGTTGATGGGAAAACAAATGCATCATGGTATTGGTTCTTCACGAAGTTGAAAGATATCATTAAGGACTAAAATCAGCTAGTGTTTGTGTCGAACAGGAAGAAGAACATTAAGCGGGCCTTTAACGAGGCTATTCCCGCTTTCTCACCACGATGTTTTCATATGGCATATCGAGAAAAATCTTATTACTAGATATAGTAATAGCAATGTCAATTTTTTTGTTCAAGTGTGCAGCGCTAGCATACCATCTTTCAAAATTCGAGCAGTTTATAACACAGATTAGAACTATTCAACCAATAGTAGCTTCTTATTTAAGACATGCTGGTTTCTCTACCTAGTCATGGGAAAATTTCATTGGTAGTCGGTATAACATCATGACTAATAACAGTGCGGAATCACTAAACGCAGTCCTCAAGCGACAACGAAGTTTTCCTATAACCTCGTTGGTCGAAAACATTATGTCGTTAACGCAATAATGATTCTTTCAAGAGGAGAAACACATTTACCAATTTTTATAGTACCTTGATACCAAAAATGGAGGAAGAATTGAGAATATCATTTGTCGCTGGTTCAACCGTGTAAGTACGAAATTTGGATGAATTCGTTTTCGAGGTTAGTGTAAGTGCAGAAATGTATAATGTCTATAGGTAACATATGCTCATGCCAAGAGTTTCAAATGTGACAAATTATGTGTGCACATGCATCTCGAGTTGCTTGTACAAATGGTAACTCTCTGTATGACATGTGCTCTCCTTACTACACCACAAGATTTTGGCGAGCTGCGTACACAAAAATGCTTTACCCCATCGGAATAGAGTCAGATTGGGACATTGGGTTGTTCCTCATGCCATTTGTTCAATCTTAGTGTTGCCTCCAAATATAGTCAGAATGAGTTGTTCCTCACTGAAAGGTTGACTAGCATACGAAAATGTAGCCGATATGGGAAGGTCTGAGCACAACAGGCAAACATGTAAGAACTCGACACCTTTGAGTAACACGTGCACTTGAATGAAATTGTGTTTTTTACCGTGAAATGAATTCCCAACATGGATTATCAATGCTTTGAAAAAAGAATTTGATGCATTGCATGCTTTCTACTTTTTTGTTTCCAATTTTAATTTTCTTAGTGTACTAACCGGTTGGGTTTCCTTTTATTACTTCATGACTAGAATTTTCTTCATCATTATATACACAAGCTGATAATGGGTATGAAGGAAGCCATGAATGACTCGTTTTCCTAAGTCATTGGACATACAAAATGATAATCACAACAAAAGCATGTCATAACTATCTGCATATTGTAGGTCACTACATATACAAAATGGAGATCACCTCAAAAAATACCCATTATCTATATGGATTTTTATGTTACTAGATATACTTCAACATTTCACTTACGATGATTGCATCTTCTACATATCCTCCACAACGAACAAATGGGACATTTCACTGTTATCCTCGTCTTCAGAGCTTATGATGATCACATCTTCATTTATGGTGGGAACCACTCCAACATTGTCCTCCGACGAGATACGATGTGCTTCCGGTGAGGCTTCTATTGGGACGATCTCACGATCGACGAAATGATCACCCACTCTAACTTTGAACGGCTCAATTTCTTCATTTAGATTCGAAAACGGAATGGGATAAAGGCTTACCCTACGATTACAATTTCCCGGTTGAAGAACATATGGAACAAAAACATTGACATCTTCATCATCTTCCAAGTTGGTGACGATCGGGTTGTCCGCGGACGACCCGGGTGGGGAGAAGTTAATAGCAACATCGATATGAAGAGTTTCTTGGGTTGATGAAGACATAATCAATGGAAGAATTTGATAATGCTAGTAATTTTATATTCAAGCCAAGGTAAATGTTTTATAGTGGATGAGTATGTGTTCTTCAATGCATTAGAAATTATCACACCAACTCCACCAATTTCTATTTACATTTGATTGATACTTCTTTCATATCATTGGGTGTAGATCTCGTACTTGTGATATAAGGAGTTTCTTGAGTTGATGAAGACACATTCAATGGAAGAATTTGTTAATACTAGTAATTTCATGTTAAAGCCCAGTGAATTATTTTAGGGTGGATCAGTACATATTTTTCAGTACATTAAGTCTCATCAAAATAACTCCACTTGTTTCTATTAACCATTGATTGACACTTATTTCAAAACATTAGGTGTAGACTTTGTTCTTGTGATATGAATATTAATTGCTATATTTATCAACAATAAAGCTTAAAGTACGTCTACAAAGAAATCGATTCATATATTTTCATACTCGTTGTCATTTTCTCATTCAGTTGGTTGGATTGCCTTTTTTCTCGACATTTATGCCTTTCTCAACACTTGAAATTTTTTTATCGACATTTGTATTCCGACGATCATCTCGACACTTGACATTACATTTGTCTAGAACAACATTTCGTCCAAAACAGCATATTTCTCTACATTTCATACGATTCTCTCGACATTTGATTTATCGTTCTCAACATTAAATATCTGCCAATCACGATGCATGATATTTCAACTGTCGAGAATAACAGTTCGTAAATGTACAGATAATTTTAGACCTGAGCAAAATGCAAGTAACTAAATGATATGTGTACGATTTTCTCCACACTAAGACTATACCATCAACCAAAGTATCTGCCTAATGATGGTAAACAAAACGACAAATGTCAATATTTTTTTCAAAAACAATACCATGCTCCGCCAATATTGTAAAGTAACTATGCATTCCTCTTACTAAGCACTATGCACCTTAACCCTAATGGATCGAGGCCGGGATAGCGGTGGAACATTGATATTAGGTGGATCCGCGGTGGTGGCAACCACAACTAAGGACCTGCCAAACGAGCCATCGACGTTACAAGCATCCATTTCACTTGCATGGACATGCTGTTCGTCATACGCAGTGTTTGGCAACGATAAATCATCATAATTATCACGTATAGGCATATCTTCATCGCCCACATTCCCACAACCAAATCCACCGTACTCATCACTCACCTTTTGTCTTCCAATTTATGTCACTACATCCTCGAACCTACGTTTCACTATATTTATCTGATCTACCACATGGTCCCTCATACAACACACATGATCTCCCATTTCCTTCTCGATACCATTGAATCTCAAGTTCATTTCCTCTCTCAGTTCACCATACTTTCGCTCAAGTATCTCTATTTGTTCAGCGAATAGAGCTCTTATATCACCCAAAGACACATGCCTCACTATTGGATGATTTTCCATGCAAGAAGATGATGGCAAGTCTTAGACTGGATCGCGATGCCCTCCTTCTCCACCTTCGTCATCACGAAAATCACTCAAACAAAGTCCACTTATGTTAGCATTCTTGGATTTCTTGCATCAATTATTCTTGTTCTCATTATTTGGTAGCACTTCACCTTCTGGTGGACAATCTTGTATTTCAATTGATTGAAGAACGAAACTATCCACAACGGAGTCTGCAGCATCTTCGAATGGAACTAAATCGGCAAAGTATGACTGCAATTCTTCTTCAGTAGTAGTGAGCAACGTCGCCCACAAGTGTACCTACGAAGGGAAGAAAAGTCATAAAAATCAATGATAATATAAAAATCAATGATAATATATGCCAAAAGTATTAGTTCAATTATTTATATGAATTGCTCACATGTGTCTTGTCGAAAAAATCAAAATATGTTCTTAATTGAGGTTCTCTTGTGCCAGACAATCACAACATCCTCGGAATGTCATCACCAATCTTACTCGAGAATCAAGCTCCCAACTTTGAGATTGCCTCATAAACCCACAACTACAACACATTTATAACAACGGTACCATATACGAAGAGACGTAAAAATGTGCAATGCATAGAATTGAAATAAAATACGGACACATGTATACTTGAACAGCAAGAGAGAATCCGTACAACGTGTAATACATCATGTCAAAATCGTTGACCTTTTCCAAGTCTGCCTTTCTCCCCCATCCATGGAGCAGTGATTTGATAAGAGGCTCAAAGCATACTGCCCCTCATGGATAGGCATTAAAGAAATCCAAGTCGTCCACAATGGAAAGAGTATCGGGATGTATTCCCACATTCCGATCTCTAGAATTGAATACCCTTTTATAAATTAGTGTCAACCCAAGCTTGTAATGATCCTTACGGTTGGCACATTTCAAGAAAACCTTCTCCAGGTCGCTACAAGTAATTCGATCTCTATTGGTAAATATTTTGTCCCGTAGTCAAATTTTCCCGATGATTTTATCTAAAGTCGACCCTTGAGCGAATTCACCGCACTTCAAGCCAATAATTAATGTGAACTCCGACAATTTGAGTCTTGCAAGTCTTTAGTTCACCTTAGACCAAGCCTCAAAATGTTTTGGACAAATAACAAATCTATTTATCATTTCATGAATTAATTGGACAGATAGTTTGAGATCGGCAGCTGAAAATCATGAAAGAATCGGTGGTTATTGATCAATTTCTAGTGATTAGGTAGTATTTAATGCATGAATTGATATTTGTACTTTTTTAAATAGATAGCATAGATTATGTGCCAAATTTCTATTTGCCACACAATTTTAATTATTATATGATAACATTTGTAATAGTAGTCAAATTTGAAATTTTCATTAAAGGCATTTTGATCTAAATTTGAGTAAGATAAACATGTAAGAAATTTTGGACATTTTTACAAATGGTCATAGAAAAGTGGACATTCTTTGAAATTTTCACAAATTATAATTATTGGAGAATAATGAGGGTCAAATGGTGCCTTAGGTTGCTCATTAATTTTGAGCAACAGAAATTGGCCTAAATAGTTTTTTTTAAGTGGTGACTCAATATGTGTCTTGACCCAATTGAATTGAAGACTTGGTTAAATAGTATTTTCTACTTTTGCGTTCATATAATAAATCAAGGTTGGTTGGGATTGTGACGCGTGGAGGAGTTTGAACCATTGGATCCAAGTTTGGCTCACGTCTTATCTAAATAGGGAAACAATAATGAAACCCTAAAAACTTTTCTAGATTCTTCTTGACCCCACAGTTCTTCACCTTCTTCCCTCTTTCTTCAATTTTTTTTAGTAAAAAATTGTAATATAGGAAGGTCTTCGGTGTATATGACGAACAGTAGGCTCCTCTTAGGGAGCGGTGTTTCAATTCTATATTTTTTGAGAAATTTGTTCGAGTTCTTTGTATGAGAACTTGTTGTATTCTTGACTTTTGTTCTCGTGATTTGAGGTTGTGTAATTGGATTCGAGCATAATTAGAGATGGGGCGGGACAGATTCGAGGCGCGAGCTTGCCCCATTTCCCGCCCCATTTAAATTTTTTAATTTATTTTTTTTAAAAAAATTCTTATTAGTTAATTTTTTTTATTCTTCACGGGGCAGGTTCGGGCGCTTCGGGGCGGAGTACCCTCTCCCCGCCCCACCCCACCCCACCCCATCAACCCGTCGGGTGGATTTTTTTTGCCCCATTCGAGACGGGACGGGGCGGGTTTTTTCGCCATCCCTATGTATAATCTTTAATGGATGCTTGACAAGGACTAACTGTTTAAAACGATCATTCAACCTCTAGAGCTTAGGACTTAGGTCGAAAAAATCTTGCGTTCTTCACTATTTTTGGCTTATTTTGGTGTACTGGGTGCTGGTTGTGTCCATTACTAGCACGCGTAAATTTGATGGAAAAATATCTTTATTGACCTATGCTTTTTATGCGTTAAACCAATTCACTAAAAATAATATGTATAATTAGTTGTCACAACGTGGAGCATAAGGGCAATGCGAGAAATGTGCTGAGCAAGACGACTTAGTAGATGCTCAATTCTAAAAATAGCCATGGTTTGTTCTTGTGCGTGTATGTAGACAAAACCTTTAGCTTTTAATTTGATATTTCTTAAAGACATGTCCACTTATTAAGATTCTTATAATTGCAACATGTAGTCTAATTATTTCTCTGTGTGATGTCCTTTGAAGGAAAAGATAATAACAATTATAATATAAATAATGTGAACATATAATATAACAATCAAATCAATTTTACAATGTTTAAATTTGATTGTAATCAGAATTCTTTGTTGAAGATAATTAGGAATTTATTAAAGTGTACATTAAGAAGAATTATATTTGGAATACTATTGTAAAATCCTATTCAAAATTATTTGGCGAATTTAAATTGAAGTTCTACTTGGAAACCCATTTAGAGTAGAAATTTGTGTTAGACTTGAAGATGGCATTGGGATAAAGAAAATCAAGTTTTGAATTGAAGGACCAAGAGTGGGTGCCACGATGCCACAAGATTGTGCCTAGCGCTTCGGCTTCACCTGGCTATTTTTCCCCATACGCGATTTTTCTTCATCTACTTCATTTCTCACATTCTACTTCAACTACAAATCTACTATTAAGATTTGAACGTCCTCTATGTGTTCAATATATATAGCTAATTCTTCATTATAATTTAGTAAAAACTTAGAAACATTGTAAATACAAATCTTTGTATTCTTTCTCAATATTATAATAAAATCACAATTCTCTATAAATTATTTTGTTCTTGTAATCAATTACTTCATATTGTGGCTATAATATTTTATTTTCTTCAACAAAGTGGTATTGAATTAATACGGTATCATCTCTATTTTTTACAAGAAATTGGTATCAAAGCCAAAGGCTTAAAAATTCTTGAGAGATTGAAGTTTTCATCATTTTATAAAGCTTGGCTTGGTTTTTTTATGGCAATCATGAAGTTTGATGTTCCGCTATTGGCTCACAGTACAACATTTCGTTGTGGCAAATTGGGAGGAGAGCAGTGCTTGCTTTTATGGGATTGATTTTGTTGTGTTTTTGCCAACTTTATGTTTGTTGTTTAAAGGCACGATCTTATATAATCGTGATATCACCATTGAAGAAGATTATGATGATCTATATTCAAAAGAAAAGATGAAGCATCTCATTGAAACCAAAGCTCATGAAGAATGGCTTGTTCTCAGTGGTGGTTGTGCAATGGGCAAAGTAAAGTCTAACTTCAAAATTTATTGCAAGAATCGGGGCACTTAATTAATGATTGCTACAAGTTACAGAATAAATAAAAAATGGCTACAGCTCTTCAAAAGAGAAAGCAATTAAATACTTCGATGAAGCCATTGTTGAAACTTTCCACAGTGATGGAGAACATTTTTCCTTATTTCTGACTACTACTTCAAACTTGACGAAAATTGAATTCTTGATACAACTTGCATTTATGTACCCCAATTGAGAGTCGTTTTCAACATATGAAAGAGTTTAGGAAAGTGTTCCAGTAATGGGAAATAATGCACCTTGTTGAATAGCAAGTATTGTTTGAATCAAAATAAAGGTGTTTGATTGAATGGTTAGAGCACTTGATGCATTGACACACATTCCAGATTTGAATAGAAATCTTTATCTCCTTAAGTACTCTCGATTCAAAACAATACAAGTATACTGTTAAATGTGGTGTCTTGAAAGTTAGTAAAGGAGCCCGTATTTTGTTAAAGGACAATTAAAAAATTTCATTTCTAATATTTTGCAGTGTTATACAGAATCTTTAGGCAATCAACACATTTTACGAATTCAAGTGAATTTGGAGTTGGATTTTGTACCGTTGGATTCTAATTCAAAATTGAATTTAAAAGTTTTGGGTAAATTCGTCTTACTACCATCATCGTCGATGCAACAGACCCATTATTGGCCGTAAGATTTCACATAGGTACAATTCTACTAATTTAGTTGGCAATTTAAATGCGGTTAAGGGTGATATTCAGTTGTGACTAAGTTATAAGGTTTTTTTCAACTTTGTTGATTATTAGATCACTTTTACCCCTAGTTGAGGTGGTAGAAATTGAGAATATTTCTAGTTGAAAACTTTGATGGAAAATTTCATTTATGTTTTTGCTGAAGAGTTGAAATTTATTCCTTGCAGTAAAATTTGTCTCTAGGTGAAGAATCCTTGAACATTGTTTATTACAGTAGAATTCGTGTTAATGTGGAGTTTGTTAGAATTTGGGTGAGACTCAAATTTTTAGTTCAAAATGATTGAAAGTTTTAATTAAAGTACACATTAAAAAGAATTTTATTTAGGATACTAATGTGAAATCCTATTCAATTTTATTTTGCGAATTCTAATTGAAATTCTACTTAGAAGTCCAATTGGGAGTAAAAATTTGTGTTGGACTTGAAAAGGACATTGTGATGAAGAAAATCAAGTTTTGAAGTCTTATATATATATATATATTTGACTTTTTATTATGATTTAATAAGAAGTTAGAAACATTGTAAACATAAATCTTTGTATTCTTCCTCCATATTATAATAAAAATTTTATTCTCTACAAATTATTTTGTTTTTGTGATCAATNAATTTGTGTTGGACTTGAAAAGGACATTGTGATGAAGAAAATCAAGTTTTGAAGTCTTATATATATATATATATTTGACTTTTTATTATGATTTAATAAGAAGTTAGAAACATTGTAAACATAAATCTTTGTATTCTTCCTCCATATTATAATAAAAATTTTATTCTCTACAAATTATTTTGTTTTGGTGATCAATTATTTCATATTTTGGCTATAATCTCTTATTTTATTATTGAATTAATTTGGTATCCTTTCCGTTTTTCACAACATATAAATTGGTTCGGACTAGACAAGAAAAGAATTATATGCATTTTCAATTATTTGAGCATATTTAAAAATATGCTATAATAATATATAGATTTAATTCATACGTCGTTCAATTCTAATTATGTAAACTAAAATCAACGAAAAAAAGATAATGAGCAATTTCCTAATGGTAGAGGGGAATGAAGATAATAAACAACTTTTTGAAGGTAGAAGTGAATAATTAACAATTTTTTTCTTTCTCCTATTATAAAATTTGATGATGAAAGCAAACAAAGAAAGCCGAAAAATGTTTTAAGAAAATGGAATCAAAAAAGAATTGATAAGACAATTTTACAACAAAAGAGATGAATGGTCCCAATTAACCAACTATTTCATAATTGATTGCTATCCATATTGCTTGTTCAAAATGTCAATTATAACTGAAAGGAGCCATGTCCACAACTGTAAAAGTTAATTTTATATGGAATATACACTGTTCAATGAAAAGACGATAATAGAAGAATCTGATTTAATGGAGGTATATATACACCCTTCTCCCTCTTCTTCTTGTTGCAGCATCCTATTCATACCTCTCAAGTTGAAATTCTTATATATTATGGTTACGGTTGCACACCTTTTCATGTGAATAGATTAAAACGCATGAAGCGATTTGAACTAGAACACATGTACTACAAAAATTTTGACAAACAACACTTGACGTGGCACAATTAAAAGATGGAAAAAAAAAAAAAAAAAAAAAAGATCTTGGCATATATGGGCGGCACTGCGACGCCTGGTTGCGACACCTAGCGCCGTATCCAAATACCCAGTGGCGCCGCGGNAAAAAAAAAAAAAAAAAAAAAGGTTAACCTCCTACGAATCAATTCTATTCAAATTTCCATGTACTTTTGAGTTTTATTGTTGAAAATTTATAGAAACTCCTACGAATTTCTGTAGTTTTTGAAAACCTATAAGAAACATTCAGATGATTCTGTTGTGAATTAAACTAGTCAAGCTGACTTAATGACATGGCTTGTGAATTTTCGCCCAAGTGTATGTGTAAAAAAAGCCTGTCAATGAGATTGTTTTCTCTAAACTTCATTTCAGAAACATTACATGTAACTTAGGGTTTGGACTTGAAAAGTGTTTCACAAACGATAATATTAAGCCCATTTTTGGTATACATTTTCAATTCAACATTTCTTATAAAAATAATTTTGCACGTGAATATAAAATTTTGTCCTACTTCTTAACCACATGCTCTCAAAATATTCACTTTTTGCAAAATTTATTCTCAAAAATCTACGTCAATAGGTATAAATAACATAAGTGTTATTGCCACTGTTTGATTATGATTAAAATTCAAACTTTAATTTAAATAAAAATCAACAATTGATTTTAATCATATATTTTATGGAATCTATAATTTTTCAACCATACATTTCATTAATTTTTATCAAGATTTAGTAAAAATCTAATTTTAATCCCACCAAAGAATAGGGGAAAAGTTAATTTAGGCCACATTAACTATGAAATAATGAATGTGAGGAAACGAGTTGAAAGTAGAAGATAAGATGCAGGTGGGTTTGGGGCCCTATTGCCAACAACAACGGCATATTAAAGTACATTGACACTGGAAAGAAAGAGGATAGAATGGTGCAAAGTTCGTACGAATACAACGTTGTGGAGTGAAGTCTCCTTAATTTCTTTAATTGTCATCATTCTTATCTTATCCATCTACTCATTCTTCACCATTTTTCTTTCTTCTAATTTTATTTTTTGGTAGAAGAGGATAATCTTAGTATTAAAATGTCTTTACCGAAAACAATTTGCTTTATATCTAGACGTGCTACAAGGTTTTCCAATACTTCCTTTCATTGTTTCAGAAATAGTTTCGATATTTTTGTTCTTGACATCTCATATTTGTCTTGATAGAGTTTTTTTTTGGTGTAATTATATTTTCTTTTTCATTATTTAGAAAAATGAGCAAGTTGTTTTAGTTACTGAATTATATTTTGATGTATTAACAAAGTAAATAAAATTTCTTGTGATAAACAATCTCATTTAATGCTTTGTAGAAGAAACAATAGATGAAAGAGTAATTTAGTCACATATTTCTATCATTATGTGGGACATATTGAGATTTATTGGTTATCATTGAATCAATTTTCAACACAATGATTTCCAACCCATACATTAATATCATATGAAAACAATTCCTCATTTCTCATTCTTTGTATCCAAAATTTTCTGATTATAAACAATAGAAGTTTGATGTCCCTATTTTGATTCTTAGATCATGCTTGTCACATAAAGAAGAGACATACATTATCCTTGCGCTTAACAAGCATTCATAATGGTACATCATTCCCGCTCCTATGTTAAGAATGCGACATTTTGTGTCCCTTTAATTTTCAGTGTTATATCTGATGTGCATCGAGTCATGTACATTCAGTTAAACATAACTACTGAGGTTAGATGTACGAGAACGTGACTATCCTAAATTGTTCGTCTCTTCCAAAATATACCATAGATTTCTCACATGGAAAGAAGAAACAAGAAGACTTGAGACTGGTTAGAAATTAAACATAGACCAAAGAATAAACTTAACCTGGCATTCATTAGTGCTACAAGTGAAAGTATGGGAATTTGCTGCTATTGAAAATAAGAAATGATGCCAAAATTAAAATACCGACATTTATTGTTTCAATTGGAAATAAGAAAAAAATAAATAAATAAATAAAGTGTCACAAAAATCCAGTGTCCAATTGTGAACTCGATGTAATGCCTATAAAAACAAAAACAATAAATGTAACTAAGAATCTTGGATATTCTACTACTTCCAAGGATTATTTTAAATTTCTTTTAACTTGTTTTGGTTGATTTTTCAAGGTGAATTGTGAAAAGTTTGTGATATATATTGGTAAAGTTGCCGAGAACCTCACATGATTCTTTATTCACTTTCTTTATTTTTGTAATGTTGTCAGTGACTTAATGGTTTTTACAACTGACAATTTTTTTCTTAGTTAATGTAAAGTTTATATAATACTACTTTAGTTATTGACAAAATCTTGGTCGGCAAACTAACAGAAAATTCAATAGTAATCTATTATTTTTATTTTTAAATTGTTATTTTCATATATAGAATTTCCTAAAGACAATAGTTTTATTATTTTATTTAATGAACAAAAATTACATCGATTAACTTAAATCTATAGATAATTTTTTAAATTATCAATAACAATTATTGATAATATTAAATTTATTAGGCGTTATCAAAACATGGCGGCCTCAGGTGACTGCTCAATTTTCATGCTCGAGCCCACTCTAGATGCAAGTGTTGCTAATGATTGCTTAATGGGCTTTATGGCCAAGCCCACTCTAAATATAAGTCTTTCACTTGAGCGGCCTTATCTCGAGCCCACTCTAAATACATGTCTTGTTAGTGAA
>CAIGRO010139058.1:0-22357 GCA_903798355.1 Fraxinus baroniana | reverse complement strand
GTAGACAACGCATCTTCACATGTCGTCATCTAGGGGGCAATATGTCAAGTTACACAGCCATCGATAATGAGGCCCTATTCAGCTCATTGGGCAACAAGCCGAGCCACGGCTAGCACGTTGATTAAGGGGGCCGGCCCTACCAGTGTAGGGCATAACTCAGTTGCCCTGCTTGACCAATTTTTGAAATAACTTTCAGAAAAGCCAAATAAAATAATTACAAAATAAATAACTCTATTTTTTCCGTTTGTGATTGATTGCGATTAAACATAAACAAATTAAAATTGTGCACATAAAAAAGTTAATAGGCTGGCCCTATGAACGAGCCTAGACCTGCATGCTTGGACATCTTCAAGAGGCTAGAGAGCAGCATGAGCATGATGTCACTACTAATTAATGGTAGTGTGTTGAATTATATGAATCTTGCTACACTTACAGAAGGGATGCTTCACAGATAAGACACAAGGAGGAGGCGGGAAAAAATTTTGAACCAATTTTACAATTTTTTATCAGCTCGAGATCCACCTCATTGTGAGGGTCGGTAAGACCTCTGTGAAGCTCGGTTCTGTACGTCTGGCTTAATTCTGAATTATATAAGACTAGATATGATTGATCACAAGACCTCTAACGAGCATATCGGGCTAAAATTTTAAACAAAATAATTTTACCATTGAATTTTTTTTTTTAAAAGTAAATTTCCGACCTTATAAATTTTAAACGTGTTTTGTAACATACAAATAGTGACAACTTTTTGAGGTCAGAGAGACCTACTTCTACAACAAATAATAATAATAATAAATTATTGGCTTTCATAGTGATTTTGGACAATAGAAATGCTAATTTCAACTGAATTTGCACAATATCACTTTCGTTAAATATGTGACTTACAAGGAATTGATTATATAATTATAATATCACAATAAACGTTGTCTGAAATAATAATGTTGCAATGCACGTGTTGTGTTCTATTGAAGGTTATATTAGCGTCTTGAATGCTAAGATTAAATGAGATATTGTACTACAAAATTTTCACACACATTTGTATAAAAGAAGAAAATGAATTAATTTTGGAGAATAGATTTCTGATATGAGAAGAAATGAAAACTATCATTAAAAACTTGGTTGCACTGAAAATTAATCAAATGACAATTATTTGACTGACAACATTTATTACAATGGGAATTGGAAAGATAATTACATCTCCCGCTTTAACAATAAGTTTATCAAAAATACCTCCACATAATAATTTAAACTGAATTTCCTTGAACACTAATGTTAAGGGTAAATTTGGAACTGAAAATATTTAATACAATTCTATCACATAAAATCACCCAACATTAAAAAGGGATTTTTTTTGTACAAAAAATCCTGGCAGTCGTTAGGGAATTGACGTAGTCAATTTGGATTTAATCTTATGGCAAAACATGTAGAATAAGTTGTCGTTTGCCTTTTGGTCTCCTTTGGAACAAAGTAGGGATGTAAAGTTAACAATTATATGTATATGTACAATAGAGGATGACTTGCACAAGAAGAAATTGTATATTAACAGGGTAGAACTGGAAAAAATGGAAGAGATCGAAGGGGCAGTGTCCCTCGTGGGAGGTTCAGGGGCAACGCTCCCGACAAGGATTGACCGTCAGATTGTGGGTGCGGAGATAAAGGGCCGATCAGGTCGCGAGGGTTGAGGAGGTAGCGTCTCTCGTGTGGGCTAGGGGGCAACGTCTCGAAAGAACTTCTGATTTTATGTATGTATGGAATGAAGCACGAGAACTTAACTTAAAAAAATAAAAAAAATGAATGAACATTATAGAAAAAAAAAACACTTAAGATTTGCTCAGCACAGTGCGGACCACTATTCCGCACAAGTGCAAAGCAATGATTCTCACGTTTGCGGACCAAATACCCCGCACAATGCGGAGTCTTCAATTTTTTTTTCTTTACAGTTCAGTTTTAATTTTTTTTTTTTTTTACGTGCTAACAATAATCTACAACAAAATTATTTATATCTTATATTCCAATTGTATAATGATATGTTGACAGTCTTAAAACTAAAAAAATGATATGTTGCATCTCCGCTACTACTATCTATGGTCGTGAAATGTATTCGTTACTGTTCACAGTCAAATTCACAATTTTTCATTAAGATAACCTAATTATGAAGACAAGCATTTAAATAGAACAAATCTCACATAAATTCTTGAGGAAAAATTAAGATTGAGAAAATAATTACCTTGTCTCAGGTTTTGGATTTGAGCCCACGAATAGTTAAATCGAGATGTGTGGATACCAGAGACCTAGTGTCTACGTTTTCGTGCGTCTCTGTGTAGAACGGAGAATGTCTCCGTGCTGTGTGAAGACCATGTCATAGGCAGCAAACCATTTTCTTCCTTAATCTTCTATCTCTCCTTGCCACTGTAAACTGTACGTTCTTCATCCTCTTCTTCGTCCTCGACATCATTCAACGTAAACTCATCTTTCTCATATTTATCCAGCCCTTCTTCTGCTTAGAAACACAACATGACAAATAAAAAATCCCTATCGAAAACCTTGAATTATTATTAACAATACCAAACCATTTCAGATAAGGACAAATATCAAACACNCTCATCTTTCTCATATTTATCCCGCCCTTCTTCTGCTTAGAAACACAACATGACAAATAAAAAATCCCTATCGAAAACCTTGAATTATTATTAACAATACCAAACCATTTCAGATAAGGACAAATGTCAAACACGAGAAATGATATCACCATTACAATTACAATATGAACCTTACCCGATGGAGATCGTTTTGCTGCTTGACGGCGTCAGGCACCACTGAGAACACATGAGATAGAAAGAGTGAAAAGTCAGAAGATTTGAGAGGAAGAATGAATTAAAAAATATATCAGGAGTGAGTTTGCTTCTCCAATACGTACATGGAGAATATATTTATAAAATATCAACTGCAATTGACGATTGAAGCAATTAGTTACCATACTCTCTCTTTAATCTGACCGGAAAGAGTCAGTAGTCAATAATTGCAGCTTGTGAGATACAATTTTTTTTTTCTTTTGTCCGCACGTAGAATAGTAAACTAAGAGTGAAAAACTCAAATGAATAGTGATCCTCAAACTCCATCTTTTAAGAGAAAGTAGATTTATGCGTTACAAAAAGATAAAAATTAAAAAATTTAAAAGTTACTTCTAAAGATAATCAAATATAGTCGAGTTCATGGGTATCAGGCGTGTGGAAGCACGGGCACCACTTGCTGTCCATGGGCCCACCGTCCCACGCTGTGGAACCCATTTCCATTTCCTTGCATGTTCGGCCCTATCTTTTCTATTATAAAATCCAATTTTTTCCCCAATTATTATTATATTATTTCCTATCATTATTCAGAAATCAAAAATTAATTTTACGACCATATATCTTCAAATCCATCTTGCAACTCGGGATTCCTTCCAATTCCCTAAAGCTCCCAAGGTATGCTATGCTTGTTAGTTTTAATTTCTTACTGTCAAAATTTGAAATTCTAATTTCCATGGCTTTCCGCTTTGTTAATTACTTACCATTTATGATTTGGATGTAAGAAGTTTTATTGAATTGAATTCCACTGGAAGTTTAAGAGATTCGATTTCCCTTAAAAAGTAATTGATTTCTCCCATTGGAAGGAAGGGATTAATATCTACGTAGATTCGATTCAATTTACGTGAAGTGTTGAATTTTCCATTTCCAATGCTTTCCGCTTTATCAGTTGCTTTCCATTTTGATTTATAATTTATTTGAGTTGAATTATATCAGAAGTTCAGGGAAATTCGATCTTGCATAGGAAGTAATTGATTTTTCTCTCGACAGTTTTTGGTCGATTTGATTCACCGGTGAGCTGGAATGACGCTTGTTTATCCTCGATCTTGATCTGAATTCTTTATTTATAATTATATTGTGAATAAGAAGAAAAAAGAATCTAAGGATATTGAGAATAAGAAGAAAAAGGAATCTAAGGTAAATGGATTTGGAAAGGGAGGCATCCAGACTCGAATTTGGGGAAGATACGGATGCAATTAGTACCATTTCTGGCTCAGAGAAATTGGTAAATGGTGGTGAAACCAAGGTTCAGAACCACGGAGGTGTGGTGGAAAATAATTACCCTAACGAGTTATCTTCTGAGGGTAAGGGAATGGGAACTGAAGTTAAAGATTCAGTGAATTTGGCCGTCACAGATGTGCAACCAGAAGTGTCACCTTCCCATGCAGCAATGAAGAAAGGAAATAGGTTGAAGAAATGGAAAAGGATCAAGAGGGACCCCAATAAGGTTGGGAACAGTAGTGCTGATACTGGCAAGATGCCTACACAGGATTCGTCAAATTTGGGTGGAAATTCGAGCAAACGGATGCAAGTTTTTGATGACAGGAACCAAAAAGGTGAGGGCTCTGTTTCATCAACAAATGCTGTGGTGAGGAATTTGGATGGTTTTGCTATGCTTGGTGATTATGGGTTGTCCATTGGACCAACCTTTGCTGCTGGACCCGATTCAGAGAATAGTGAGGATCGGAGTAGCAAGTCCTCCACGGCAGCCAGTGCTCCAAGTGAGAGATATGAGATGCCAGTGGTTGCAGGATTTCCGCGTGATAGGAGCAGGATGAGGAGTCTGAGTGGAAAGAATTTGGGCAGCACGGTGCGTGGTCAGCAGGGAAAGGGACGCATTGAGACCGGTAAGAAGGCTAAAGGAGAACGTTTCAAAATGGATAAGGAAAATTCTCACTCCAGCATGGAATCTGACTCTCGAAGCTCCAACTACGCCCTTATGCAGGGAAATGACACTGCAACAAGTAATGGGATTCTAAGTGGAAGGCCGATGAATTATGATGAAGAAAATGGTGATGAAGTTCAGGCCAGTGAACTTGAAGTTAGCGATGGACTTCGAGATGGTTATGACAGGAACAATGACAGAGGTTTTGAGGATGTCTCTCGTGAAGATTTAGTTGACTCATCTTGGGAGTCTAAAGAAGAAAGAAGTGAGAACCATGAGAACTCAACAGATTCTGATCCTCTAGTTAAATCCATCTTTGCACTTCAATCAGCACAAGAAGCACTTGAAAAAGGTGGGTGCACCTCCTTCCTTTGCCTCGTTTGATAATTATCTTGTTTGCAATTTTTTTTTCTTCCGATATATAATAAACTCTACGTTTGCTATTATAAGATAGTAAGCACATACTTAGCACTTGGAATCTTTCTCTTGGCATAATGAAGATGGCTTTAAGTTATTGTCACAATATCTAAACCAACAATGAGGGATTATGTGGATTGTATAATCTCTTTCGGTTAAAATTTGAAGTTCATCTCCTAGAGAAGGTTAAATATTTAAACATTAAATATGGTAGGTTGAACTCTATTCTTGACCCTTGTAAGAATAAATTATTTCCTGTATTTGTACTAATTTATCTCAACACTTTAAAGCATCAGTTTAAGGTTAAAAATTGATGAATTTATTAAACAGATTATAGGATATTTGTTCTTCAAGTGTATTCCGAGTATATGATCCTGTACTGCTTTTATCCTTTTCTTCTGATGTAGAAGTGAAAACTGTGATTTGACATCATTAGCTTGTAAATGCCTGACCTTGCCTGGATGCCCGAATCTTTTACTTCCATTTAATAGACTCAGCATTTCTTCAAATTTGGAGATAGCTTTAAATATTCATTGAAAGATTATTCCTAGAATAAAATGAAATGGTGCTAAGGATTATGCAAATCCCTGTAGCTTTACCCGTATGTTGGAACAATTCATTCAAAACAGTACTTATAGGTTTGATAAAATTGTGTTAAATAGATAATTGGAGTGTATGATCTTTGTCATGCCAGTTAGCGTTTTGTGTGTTAAATTATGTACGTCTACTTTAAATATAGGAACGTCCTACTAGGAATATAAGTTGAATGAAATTCTTTCTAGCAGTTGAAGAGTGTTTAGAATTGTTAGATAAAAGTATTGGTTAATGAAAAAAATCATGTTTCTTTCTTAATATTTTTTTGTATATTGATTTTGACGCTGTTCAAAATCACTGTGATTTATTTTAATATCTATTGTTTGTATGTTATACTATGTCACAATATACGCCTAATGTTTTCAACAAATTATTATTATTGTTCCCACGGATTTGCAGAATATTGTAGCTACAAAAATCAGTTATGATTCCTCCATGTTTGTGATGTTAATACTGCATAAATCTTGTCTCTTTTGAATGATACACATTGGTGCAACTTATAATTTCTTGGATTTGTTTGTAAATTTTAGGAAACATGGGCTTTTTCACATACATGATAACACTGTTCACTGTTTTTTTTTTACTTTACTTATTGATTTTAAATTCTTCTCAGAGTGAGATCCACATGTAAAAGTTAAGTGATTAGTCAAGATTCTGTTTTGTGCCTTATCTATTTTATCACTCCATGCCACATCTAGATGTGTCTCTGTGATGTAGAACCTTATATAGATGGAAATAAGGAAGAAAAAAGGTGTAAAGAAGAGAAAAATTTGAAGGATAAGAAGAACTTAGGGAGAAGAAGATATCAATATTTTAATCTATCAATAATAGCCCGAATACAATAAAATGCTACGTCCTATTCATATAGAACTTCAAGTAAATAACAATAATTCAAATGATAAAATCGCGTCTAGTAAAACCATTAAAACCTAATTTAAGTTTAACTTATCTTCAATCCTAATCTTTTTGAAATCTAAGATCCCAATCCTTAATTCTCCGTCACGCTGTGTTTATGCAAAAAATGGAACAACAATTGTCCATAATGCCAATTTCTTCACATATCATTTGTGATTTTATTTTAGTTTCAATGAGGAGATTTAGCCCTTGTTTGACAACCATTAAAATAAATTTTTTGGGGAAAATGAGTTTTGGAATATTGATTTTATTTTATTTTATTTTATTTTTTTGTTGAGAATGTGTGGTTAAAAAGTTAGAAAAAAATTGGGTTAATTATTTGAATGGTCGCTGAACTTTGCCTTGTGTTCTTACTTAAATAATTGAACTTAAAAATGTATCTTAATGGTCACTGAACTTTGTCCAGTGTTATTACTTCATAATTGAACTTAAAAATATATCTAAATGGTCATTTAACTATGCACCGTGTTAACAATCCATCATTCAAGTGAAAAAATCCGTTAGGTTCAACAAACAGTGTCGACTTGAGTTATTAATGAGTAATACGGTGCATAGTTCAGTGCCATTGAAATACATTTTTAAGTTCAGTTATTAAGTAATAGCATTTGGCATGGTTCAATGACTATTGAGATATATTTTTAAGTTCAAGTCCCTCAAATCGACCATTGTTAAAGAAGAAATCAAAGAAAATGAAGGGAAAAAAGAGGAAACGAAAAATAGGAGACCTATAAATCAAAGAAAAATAGAACTTTTGTAGATGTCCATTATGAATAAATGGATGACATTAGTCTTCAACTGAAAATTTTGCTGCTCAAATGGAGGATATACGATGCTAGATTGGCTCTAAGTAATTTGCGGAGTCATTAAATCCTTGACTAGCATATTCCTTTCACTGGCAACTACCTCTTCATTAACTTGAATTATCGGATTGTTCAGTTCATTGGCCATTTCTTGTTGTTTTTGGTTTTTTTATTATTGTGCTTCTCTTTGTCTACGATGAAAAGTGCGTTTGATTTTTGGATCAATTGATATCATTTCACCTATCTCTAACTTTGCATAAAAAGCCTGAAAGAGATAGTAGGAACACTAAAATAAATTGACAGAGAAAAATTAAATAAAAGTACAAAAATCTTCGAATTAGTGCCAAGGTAACCGAGGTCCATTTGAGTTTCTTCTTCTTTTTTTTCCCTTCATTTTCTTTAGTTTCTTCTTTCACAGAGGTCGATTTGAGGGAAGAAATTGTTATTATTTAATAATTGATTTAAAATGTATCTCAATCGTCATTGAACTAGTCAAGCTACTTCTTAATAACTGAACTTAAAACTGTTTGATGAACCTAACGGATTTTCACATTTGAGTGATAGATGGATAACATGGTGCATAGTTCAGTAATGATATAGATATATTATAAGTTCAATTATGAAGTAGTAACACTTAACAAAGTTCAGTGACAATTAAGATGCATTTTTAAGTTTAGTTATTAAATAGTAACACTTGGCAAAGTTCTGTGACCATTCAAATAATTAACCCGAAAAAAGTTTTGAATTTACGTGCATAATATTTTATTGTAGAAATGTGTGATTAAAAATGAGTTTGAGAAAAAAGAGTTATGTTTTAATGGTTGTCAGACAAGGGCTTATCCTATTTCTGAACCATTTAATTGTGTATTAGGATTGTGGCTGCATCTAATCCTGATTGCTTCTTCTCGTGGCTAGGAAAGGCTGATAATGGCGGTCAAACTTAGTTGTCTTGCCTTTTGAATGTTAAATGACTGGAATAACGAATTAAGAGAGTACTTATAGCAGAGTGTGAGATTGCTTGTACTGTTTGCCATCACATCTTTGTAACATGTTCTAAGTGGTGGTGCTCCTTCAGAATGGTTTGCGCTGAAGCTTTGATATGTTTGCCTCAACATGTTCTAAGTGGTGTTTCTCCTTCAGAATGGTTTGTGCTGAAGCTTTGTTATGTTTGCCTCATTTAATTCAACGAGGCCTGATCCGTGGCACTATTGTTTCTTTGACAGTTACACCCTCACCCTGAACTTGGTGTCTTGAACTTGTTTGGTTATTCCGTTTTTGTCACTTAGTCTCTGTATCTTTGTTTGATTGTACCTGTTTAATCTGTTTATCTGCTGGGAGACCAGATATATTTGCACTCTATTAATCCAATGTGGATTAGCAAACTTCCTTGATCGATCTACAGAATTGATTGTTCATTTTTCATGCTTGATAGTTTAGTTACTGAATGGGTCGATATGATTATACAGAGGTTCAGAAGTTCAGGGAAATTGGCAGAGAAGATGTCTCCGTTGATGAAGTGGTTCAGGATTTACCTTCAGAGTTCACTTCAATCAATCCAAAATTGTACGAAACAGCAAACTTGGACATGGATATTGAACTCGAGGATTTCTTTAAGCAAAAGATCGAAGCTGAGGTTGAATATCTGGTAATATCAAGAAATGCTCAGATGTTGAGAGTTGCTGCAGTAGATCTCATCACCCTTCTGGAAGAGCAAAACGCTAGGGCTTCGCAGCAAACCTGGATGCTGAACAAGCTTAGGGATACTGAAGACGTTCCAAGTGCTGCAGTGGATTCTGAAGACGTTCCAAGTGCTGATGAGACATCGAAGATGCAGAAAAGGGTATGTAAGTACACCTCATGTTTCTTCATACAGTTACTACTGTTGGTAATTGTACTCGGAGTCTTTATTTTCCAGTCATCGCCAAATAATGCCGGGATTGTTCCGACTTAAATTTTTTTGGAAAGTCTTCCTGTTTTCCCTTTTCTTTGTAAAATAGGGTTTGGACATTTTCAATGTGTAGTAATTTCCTCGAGAAGTAGATGTATAGATCAAGGTATTAGCTACTTCTGTTGGTTTATTTTCATTTCATCGTGCAGTAGCTGATTCTACTGCATAGAATTTGTTTACTTTAATTTTATTATAACTTTCTTTTTAATATGGTTTTTGGCCTTGTGTTTAAATGAGTTTCAGTAGGAGAAGAATGCAGAACTCACAAGTATTAAAATTAATCTCGGAATAATTGTGTAAATGATTTATTGTCGTGTAAGAGACTATATTGGGTATGACTATACACAACTAGCGATGACAATCATTAAAAAATGTCGGTTTTGTCAAATATACGTGTTAATATTACTCAGTTGTAATTCAGTAAGTTACGTAATACTAAAAGTTACGATGATAAATCAAATGAACGACTCTCATTCGTGCATATGCATTGTCCTGGCCACATTTAACCAGATTTTTGTAGAAGTGATTTTGTTCAATTTAATAATTACGCTTTAATTTCAATTGTGCAACTTTGATAAGATTTGTTACTTGGATTCGTTAAAATCGATAATGTGACAATAAAAATGATTTTTGTGAGATATTTATTTCATATAAGCGATTAATGATTGCGCGTGATGATTATTATCATTTGATTAATGACTCGTCATCAATTTATCGTGGAATTGGACGTAAGTATAAAAATTGATATTAAATTAAAGTGTAATTATATGATAAAATAAAATAAAAATATAATTATCTAATTGAAACTAAATGAAAGTATAATTATATCAAATAAAATTATTTCCCTTGGTCGAATTTCAAAGATTCAATCCTACTTTGCTTGACTTTGATTTTTTCACTTCAGTTGTGGTTCAATATATTTTTATCTTAAAATTGAAGGATGCTTTTTTCATATTTACAATTATTATAATCGACAAAATTTATCATCAAATCAAACTCCACTTTTTCTTTAAAATTAATAATTTCTATGCCATCTTCTTCATTTTGGTCTCCCAAAAGTCCCCTTCTCAGACATCTACCCCACCCACACCCCCCCCAACACCCAAATCTGGGCTCCGGTCCCAAGTTCTCCACTGGATCTCACTTCCCACACCCCACAAATTTATAGTTCTTAATCAACCTATTCATACAGAATCTATATATATACGCTTTCAGAACCCCTTTTTGAATCGGAAGTATCTGTAAATTATCGAGTTTGGATTTTGTGATTGTAATTGGGTAGAATTTGATGGCTTCCGCTGGTAATCAGAACCCACCTGGCGGAGGTCGGTTTGATATGCTCCAATTAATGAAACCTTCTACTCCCCCACCACCCAATTCGACTACCACTGCAAACCCTAATCCCCAGAACCCCAATAGTAACATAAATACTAGCACTAGTAACCCGAATTTGATTTCTTCCCCTTTCCCACCCCCGTCATCCTCTTATCCTCCACCTACTGGCGGTGTTTCTGGCGGTGGGACATACTCATACGCACCTCAGAATTCCCCCTTTCAGTATTTCAGTCACCTTCCTATGTACAGTACTCCTAATCCTATGCCACCACGCCCGGACTTTGCTAACATGAACCCCCAGAGGTCTATGTCTTACCCCACACCCACCCTCCAACCTCAAGTTCAACCTCCTACTAGTCCACACCACCAGAATTTCCAAAACCCCGCAAATTCTCAAAACTCTAACAATCATGGGCCGAGACTGATGGCCTTGTTGAGCGCTCCGCCTTCCACTCTTGATGTCCCTCGGCAGCCTGTCATGCCAATGCCCCCAATCCACCCCACCTCCTCTGCGGGCTCTGATTTCTCGGTCCCTCAGAATGTGAACTCGTTGCCTTCGGGTCCTAACCTTGGGATTCCGCATCAGGGTGCCATGATGCGGATGCCAAGCAGTAAGCTCCCCAAAGGGCGGCATTTGATTGGAGATCGTCTGGTTTATGATATAGATGTGAGGTTGCCTGGAGAGGTTCAGCCTCAACTTGAGGTTACTCCCATTACAAAGTATGGGTCTGATCCAGGTCTCGTTGTGGGCAGGCAGATTGCGGTTAACAAGAGTTATATATGTTATGGGCTCAAGTTGGGTGCCATCCGTGTGTTAAATATTAATACTGCTTTGAGATCATTGCTTAAGGGTCTATCTCAGGTTGGTTTTGCCTTAACAAGTGTGGTTTTGTCCTCTTTATTAATTAGTTGAAATGAGTTGTGGTTTTGTCCTCTTTATTAATTAGTTGAAATGAGTTATTTACTATTTTATTTAAGTGCTTATATGCTAGATTTACTATGATTGATTTGGATCCGAATACTCAACCTTGTGGTCAATCTGGCCTTGGGTTTCTATTGTTTTCTACTTGGTGCATTATGTTATTAATGGGCAACTAAAGGGTCATATAATACTTTGTTTTCCCTTTACATTGGATTGAGAAGCGGGCCATCTATTCCAGAGTCTGAATATAACAGGGCGATCTAGTTTCAACTACTCGATAACAACTCGTAAATACAAATATATATTAATGTAGGTTCAGAGGTTCCTATTTTCCTGAATGACTGGAGATTTTTTTCTTCTTTTCTGGAAACATATGCCCATATTGGTTGTTTTCTTTTCGCAGTGCAATATGTCTTGATACATTAAGTTTTATTATTGCAAAATCCTGTAGTTCTCAACATGATGTTGTGCACAAATTTTTCACAAGTTTTGATAGGATAAATTCATCCCTTTTTTAGTCTGGTGAATATTTTTTTCTATAATATAAGTTGGTATTGATAGGTGGTGAAAACATGGAATTGACATTATAATTTACAATGTGCTTGTGCACAAAGTGGTAATTTTGTAGGACGTGTCTTCTTTTAGTTGATATTTAAATTGGCATTCACGATTAACTTTAATTTATCTCTGGAGTAATATGTTTTCTTTCAGAGGGTCACAGACATGGATTTCTTTGCTGAGGATGTCCACCTTTTGGCTAGGTAGCCTCCTTTTCAGTTGCTTTTGTGAATCCCATCCTTTGGTTTGTCTAATAGTAACATGTGTGTTATAGTGCAAGCATTGATGGCCGGATTTATGTGTGGAAAATTACCGAAGGTCCAGATGAAGAAGACAAGCCTCAAATTACTGGAAAGATTGTCATTGCCATTCAAATAACTGGAGAGTGGGAATCTGTTCATCCAAGAGTTTGTTGGCATTGTCATAAACAAGTATGCTAGCTTCCTATATCCACCCTTTTTAGTGTACCTCTGTTATATTCTTTCCTCTTTTGGCAGGTTATCCATCAATTTATTTGATGAATAATCTCATATGCTTTCTCATGCAGGAAGTTCTTGTGGTGGGAATTGGCAGGCATGTTTTGAAGATTGACACTACGAAAGTTGGAAAAGGAGAAGTGTTTTCAGCAGAAGAACCCCTCAAATGTCCCATTGATAAGTTAATTCATGGGATTCAACTAGTTGGTAGCCACGATGGAGACGTGACCGACTTGTCCATGTCCCAGTGGATGACCACTCGTTTGGTATCTGCTTCAGTAGATGGCACGGTTCGTCATACCTTTGGCCCTTAAGTCTCTCTGAAACTTGTTTTATGTCAAAACTCGTTGAACACTGATGGGGAGCAACACATAGTGATTTTTACCCAGTTCTTAAAGCAACTATGTTTAGCTTATGCTATACATGTGGCTCAGGTAGTTATATTTGCATAGAATTAGCTTCTGACATATAGAGTTGATTGAAGTGAGCTCGAGCATTTAGGGGAATGGAACTTTTAATTTCTTAAAAATTTGTTGTGGAAATCGTGAAATTTAAATTTAAGGTGTTGTTGCAATCTGACCAGCAACTTGATGTTGATAAGATGTGAAGAGTAAGAAAATGTGGAAGATATTAAGATCCTAAGCGTAAATTGCATAGCTATTATAATGTTTAGCGCATTACAAATTGTAAAACATGGGTGGTGCATTGCTTTCTACAATTGCATTTTATATCTCAGTTCAACTTTTGGTTGTATTGAGTCACTTAGACATGATGAATTAAACTTTATTACTCATTCTTGCACAAGTTCCATTTGCATACAATGTATAACAATTATTCTTCTGTTTGACAGCCTAGAGTTTATTGTTAATTTTGACCTGAGTATGTGTTGTAAGATATGAAGATGGTGATGCGTAAAAGAATATCTCTGTAGGATATTTAGGCCAATTCAGACGTTGTAACTAACTGGTTTGTGAACTTTTTTGTTTCCCTTTCAGCATTTTCTTTAGTGATAAAATCTGTTCCAATCATTTTCCCTAAATTAATTGTTCTAATTATTAGCATGTTTGCCCCTCTTTATTACTGTCTAAAAAAGACCTAGTTCATTTTGGTTTACACAACATGATTGTGATCATTCAGATAATGACTATGAAATCTGTTGAAAGATAACCAATTATTTGTGATTTTGAGGAATGGTAACCTGATAATGAGTCAATGTTTGTGGTGCTACTGACATCTCACCTGATCTAAAGTTGATTAATCTAGTGTTTCTGATTAAGCAATTGAAATATTTTGACCAAATGGGCCTAAGTTGTTTTAGAACCAGTGGATAAGTATTGTTTGTAATTTTCACTGATTTTGGTAATGTCTCCTGATTTGAATTGCTGGATGACCGAATATTATATGCATGCTTTGTTTATATTGTGATTCTGCGGACATAATTGGAATATTTGGACAAACAATTTGTAAGCCTTTCACTCAATTATGCTTGTGATTGCAGATAAAGATTTGGGAAGATCGCAAATCGCTACCAATTGCAGTTCTCCGGCCACATGACAGCCAACCTGTTAATTCTGTCACCTTCTTGGCTGCTCCTAATCGCCCAGATCACATCATACTCATTACTGGGGTACACATATCAGAATATCTTTCTTTTAGTACTTTCTTTAAATATCTGGGGTAAAGTTGTTATGCAATTTAAAATACTCCTGTTCTTCAAGGGGCTCCTTTATTGTCAACGGCATTACAAAAGAAAAATTTGCTGTTACCAATGAATTGATAACTATATATGTGTCTGCTAGTCTGCTTTCTACTCTTTGACTCATTTAGTCTCTGCTGTTTCTGTCTTTAACTATGTCAAATATGCCGTTGCTTCTGAATTGTCTCTACTGCATTTGACTTCTTAAGGATACGTTCAGGGTCCATTGAATCGGGAACTGAAGACATGGGCATCAGCAAGTGAAGAAGGGTGGTTACTTCCTAGTGAGGCTGAATCATGGCGCTGTACTCAGACATTGGAATTGAAGAGTTCGGCAGAGATGCAAGTAGAAGAAGCTTTCTTTAATCAAGTTGTAGCTTTGTCACACGCTGGTCTTCTTTTGCTGGCAAATGCCAAAAGGAATGCTATATATGCTGTGCACTTGGAATATGGCCCTAACCCAGCAGCAACCCGCATGGATTACATAGCAGAATTCACTGTCACTATGCCAATACTGAGTTTTACTGGGACGAGTGAAGTACTACCTCATGGTGAACAGATTATTCAAGTGTATTGCGTCCAGACTCAGGCTATTCAGCAGTATGCTTTGGACTTGTCACAATGCCTGCCACCCCCGATGGATAATATGGTGTTTGAGAAGTTGGACTCTAGCATCTCACATGATGCTGGTACTATCGAAGGATCTGCCAATTTGGGCCCTGCTGGTAGTAAATCTACTGAAACACCTTTGTCTACTAAAACAACAAAACCATCTGAGCGTGAAAGTGGCTCAGAGAGTGCATCTTCAGTGAGATACCCCATCAGTGCTGCTTCTACTGAGTCACACACCTTACAAGAGTTCTCTACTCCGAATATTGAAATCAAACCAGTTCCTTTATCTGTAGTGACTAATATTCCTAGTGTTTCTTCCGTTGCTTCACCTCCACTTCCTCTGAGCCCCAGGTTGTCCAGGGAACTTTCTGGTTTTAGAAGTCCGTCAAGCTGCATTGAGCCTGTTCCAGTGGTGAATGATCGTGATGCAGATCCTAAAGTTGTTGAATATTCAGTTGACAGACAAATGGATGCTGTTCATGCAAACTCGTCTGATGCTACTTTAATGGATGGTGATTCGATAAATGATGAAAATAAAATTTCTCAAGATGATATTTCCTCACCTCTCGAGCATCATAGTAAGTTTAAGCACCCCACTCATCTGGTAACTCCTTCTGAGATATTGATGGCCAGTTCATCTTCTGAAGTGAACCGTGTTAGTGAACCCAGAAGCGATCCTGAACTAAACATTCAGGATGTGCTAATTAGCAATGATACAAGAAATGTGGAGGTGGAGGTCAAGGTTGTAGGTGATACAATATTTGGTCAAAATAACGATGTTGGCTCACAAGAAGAACTTCACAATTTTGGGTCAGAGAACAAGGAGAAATCCTTTTATTCTCAAGCCTCTGATCTTGGACTTGACATGGCTCGAGAATGTCAAACATTACCCGCTGATACTCATATAGTAGAGGAAACTAGGCAGTTAGATGGGACTGGTGGAAGTGAGTCGGTGACCCAACCTTCAACTCCAGATGAAGAAGTCAATGACTCTACAAAGGAAGTATCTAAGAAGGTTATCGATTCGTCATTACCTATGCCAGTTCAACAACCACCTGTACCAAGTACAAAAGGGAAAAAGCATAAGGGAAAAAATGCTCAAGGATCAAGCCCATCTTCACCATCACCTGGTGCTTTCAATTCAACAGATTCTTCTAATGAACCAGGCATCAACTCAAGTAATCCTTCTGTAGAAACTGCATTTGCACAAATTTTGTCCATGCAAGAGATGCTTAATCAGGTGATTTAATTGGAGCTTATTTCTCGAACTTTATTTCTGTACTTATTCTTCACCGTATAGAAACATAATTGCATAATTATACTTGGGACTCATGTTATTTATTTCTTACAACAAGTATACCAAAGGGATTTATTTGATGAATACATCATTCTTCATACTTGGGTCTTTCAGATCTGTTATATCCTCTTCGACCTCGTAGTTTGTTTGGTCTAGAAAGTATGAATATTTTTTTTGAATTGTCTATTTTTTTTGTAATTGTTTGACCTATCATTGTTCTGGAATCTGGGCTTAAGTAATTTCATTCTCCTGAAATCAGGTTTTATCTTTGAACAGAAATTTTGTTTTTCTTCCCGAGAAATTCTATGCAATCCTTTGGCCAGACCCCATTCTTGTCATAGTGCCATATCATGTTTAATTTGTTGTCTTGCATTGAGCCAATTGCAGACCCAAGATTACTGGGATTGCTCTCTCTCTCTCTAGCCAATTATCGGTTGTGCATCACATAGCATATTTGCTAGTATTTATTAGCAACTAAAAAGTAATTGTCCACGGCATGTTTTGTTGTCTGTGAACAAATGCATACCCACCCTTGCCTTCTTTTATCAGCTTGTTGCTACACAAAAGGAGATGCAGAAGCAGATGACAGGGATGGTTGCTGTCCCAGTTACCAAAGAAGGCAGAAGACTTGAGGCGGCATTGGGACGGAGGATGGAGAAGGTCGTCGAGGCCAATGCTGATGCTATGTGGGCTCGATTTCAGGAAGAGATTGCAAAGCAGGACAAGGCATCACGGGATGGTACACAGCAACTAACAAATATGATAAATAATTGCTTAAACAAGGACTTGCCATCAATTGTAGAGAAAACTGTCAAGAAAGAACTAACGGCAGTTGGACAAGCTGTAGCACGCACAGTTATCCCCTCTATTGAGAAAACAGTATCCACATCAATCACAGAGGCCTTCCAGGTTAAAATTCCCATTTTCTATCTTCGTTTGACTGTCTTCTATTGTTATCTCATGGAGTCCAAATCCTAATGGATTTCATGTGATCAGAAAGGAGTGAGTGATAAAGCTGTGAATCAACTGGAGAAATCGGTCAGCTCTAAACTTGAAGCCACAGTTGCTAGGCAAATCCAAATTCAATTCCAAACTTCTGGCAAGCAAGCACTTCAGGTAAAGAGATAAGTAGAAAGATAGAAATTTGATTCAAGCTTTGGAAAATATATAATTTACTTCCTGTACCATATTTAGGGAACGATTTTGATATCTGTTGTCACGTTGTTGAGCTTTAAAGTTCTGTATTTCCTTTTTTGCTCTCTATGAAATGATGTGAGGCAAGAACATGTAGAAATAATTATGGCTTTTGTTTGCAACTTTGCAATGTGTCATTTTGTTGAGGGTATAACTGAGAAGTCTGATAAATAAATAGTTGTGTTGTGAAACGATGCCCTTATTTCGGTACATTCCACGTTGGAAGGAGTAGGACATCAATTAAAGTGATTACATTAACTTTGAATGCTTGTATAAAGACTTCAAATTACTTTTTAGAATTGCTTCTGTTGTGTTATTGGTTGTACTTTATTTGTACTTTATCTGTATCTTCGTGTGTGGGCCCTCAATACCTACCTTCTATACTCTTCGGGATGGAAAGAATAATTTCATGATATATGCAGCAATCCTGCTGCAACAACATTTTCTTGAGACCGATCCCTGTGGGTTTAACACTGTAATAACTGAATTTCTTTTGGAGATAAAAATCAGCCCATTCCTTCTGTTGGCACTATACTTTAATATTTCCGTTTGAATCAGAATTATATAGTTTCTTTGGTTTTTTTATTTAATAGAGTGAGCAAAACTTCCTGATTTTACATGATAATTTGGTAAACCTCCACTGCCTTGCACCTCATAAGAATTGGTAATTGGATGTGGCCGTAGCTATGTGGCCAAATGAATCTGGACAACTTTGATTGATATACTTCATTTCTAATTTGTAATGCAGGAAGCTTTAAAATCCAGTTTGGAAGCTTCTGTGGTGCCTGCTTTTGAGATGTCATGCAGAGCAATGTTTGAGCAAGTTGATGCTGCTTTTCAGAAAGGAATAACTGAACATACAGCCGCAGCTCAGCAACATTTTGAGACTTCACATTCGCCATTGGCAATTGCTCTAAGGGTACATAATTTAGCTGATTCTGTATCTTTTTTTCTCTTGCTAATTGAAGTTGATTACCCAATCAGTTAGTTGATTGTCCTGGTGGTTTCTTTAATTTGTTATCCATACACCCCACTAATTCCCTCTACTTATTTTAGGATGCTATTAGTTCAGCATCGGCCATGAATACTCTAAGCAGTGAGTTACTTGATGGTCAAAGAAAGTTGTTAGCACTTGCTGTTGCTGGAGCCAATTCCAAAGCACCAAATCCATTGCTTAGCCAACTCAGTAACGGTCCCTTGGGTGGTCTCCATGAGAAGGTCTGCTCTATTCTCCTTGTTTGTTTAGCTTTTTGGTAAAATCTGGAATGATAGTTCTGTTTTCTGCTCTCAAAAGTATTTATCGTTGTTCTGCATTCTGAATTGATAAGTTCCTGTTTCAATAGCTTGAGGTACCTCTTGATCCAACGAAAGAGCTTTCTAGATTGATTGCCGAGCGTAAATATGAGGAGGCTTTCACTGCAGCCCTGCAAAGGAGTGATGTTTCTATTGTATCGTGGTTATGCTCTCAGGTAGGTTCCACTATGCTGTTGTTTATGCCTCAGATGTGCTTTTATGAATTGTGCTTTGCATTGCTTTGTTAAGATCCGGAATTTTTTCCATGCCTGATATATTAAGAAGAAAATTGTTGAGTAGATTAATGAACGAAATGTTACTATTCTTAATTAGATTTCAGACATGGTTAAGCATATGTACATGGCATTGTCATTTGATGAATACTAAGGTAAATTTATGTCATGCGAAAAGGATTTTTTAGTTTAATTTTGACACCGGTGACAGTGCTTGCTGAATTCTTCCCGGGTTTGGGTTTGACTTTTAGTGGAGATTGTGGAACAGAGTGGACTTCAAACAGATTCCTCCATTTCATTCTTTGGAAATATGAAATTAATTCCCTTCTTTGAATAGTGCATTCCTACATTTAAAAGTCAAATTCACGTCTTATTTTTGTGGAAATTCAGCCTCTGTTTGACAACCATTATGATGAGTTTTTTTGGGGGGAAAGTGAGTTTTGGAATAGTGATTTATTTGGAGAATGTGTGGTTAAAAAGTAAGAAAATTTTTTGGGTTTACATGCAGAATATTTTATTGTAAAAATGTGTGGTTGAAAATGAGTTTGAAATAAAGAGTTATGTTTTAATGGTGGTAAATCATGGGCTCAGTATGTTGTGTATTTTACTGGTTTGCAATCCCATATTGCTTTCTTGTTTTTCAAAGTCCTGTTTATGTGTTAGTTTATACCTCAATGCTCATTTTCTGTTCGACCAGGTCGATTTACCTGGAATTTTATCGATAAATCCCCTCCCTCTGAGCCAAGGTGTTCTTCTCTCTCTTCTGCAACAATTGTCTTGCGATATTAGCAAAGAGACACCTCGCAAACTAGCATGGATGATGGAGGTTTTATCTGCCATAAATCCAACCGACCCAATGATTGTGGTGCACGTCCGTCCCATATTTGAGCAAGTATATCAAGTATTGAACCACCATCGCAACCTTCCAACCACTAAAGGCTCTGAGCTTGCCAACATTCGCCTGATCATGCATGTCATAAACTCTATGCTCATGACCACTAAGTGATTACAAGTAAAAGCATCATGGTAAAAGAAATACAGAGTACTTGTGGTGAAATCGAAATGTTTGTACAAAATTCTCAGGAGTTTCAAGACGAGGGGATGAGATGTGTAAAGTTGAACTTTCTTTTTCGATTTCTTTGGTTTTTCCCTTTCTTTCTTGAAATGTGTAGAAGTTTGAGTGGACTCTTGGGGTTTTTTTCTGTTAGTAATTTGTTTGGATAATGTGCAGTTTTGTACGTGTATAACTTGTCCTTTTTGCAATTTTATATGAAGTTTGCTTTTCCCCTCAGTTTACAGAATTGCTTTGTGCACTTTGCACTGTGTGCTATTTCCTATTTGCTGAATATGAGGATAAACTAAAGTTCATGTTTGGCTCCCATTTCTTAAAAATTGTTTTTGCCCTTTTAATTTGTTTTTAGCTATATATTGCATTGAATCTATAACTTTCATCAGTCAAAATTTATCAAAAATTAAATTTTATCAAAACAAAACAAGGGCTAAAAGTAATTGTATTCAGGGGCGGATCTAGCATCTGGCCGGCCCCCGTGGCCGTCCGTGCTAGATCTGCTCGGAGCTTCTTCAGGTCAGTCACCGACACCGGCCCCCGGGAAGAAAGAAATGAAGAAGACTGATTTTTTATTTTTATTTTTTCCTTTCTTAACATTTGGGCTTTTTTAGTCAAAAAAAAAAAAAAATGATCTCAGGAAAGAAACAATCTTTAGGTGCTAAATATCAAATTGGATCTAGGCTTTAATTAAAACTTCAAATTTCACTATCATGAAAGAAAGAATCATTAGGCAGTGCAGTGAAAACCATCGAATACCCAATTTCGAATTAATCAATTTTTTTTATTTTTTTTTGAATCCTGGATGAACGAACCCATAATTTACATGATAAATCAAATAATCAAAGCTCGAAAAAAGTAATTAAAACAGAGAAATCGACAAATACCAAGATTATGAATTTGTTGGTAGAGAATTCAGAAAGCCCAGACAACAAACCAATGGATTTTGTGAACCACGGCGTCGAATGGGGAAGGAAAGGTGGAAGAAATCCCTGATAAGAGAGAAAAATAGTGACGAGGGAGAAGTTATGAGAATGAGTGGGTCTGGCTAGGGTTGAAATAGGGGAAAGAATTGGGCTTATGTTTTCTGATGGTTTTTCTAGGCCAAGTACTTTAGTCCTAGTGGACCTTAATTTAGTATATGGTGAGACCGACACAAATAGCACTAAATGATCATGTGTAGAAATAGAATCCATGTTTGGAATATTTCTAACGAAATATATTCGCAAATGGTAACTGAAATTTTTGTGATTTAAAATTAGTCTTGTGAACACGATGGAAGATAATCCTTTTTCATTATATTGATTACAGTAGGTCGACCTAAGCGTGGAGTTCAGCATGTGACTTATTATCATCGTTTTTATGAGACCTCGTAGAATGCGGTTGTCTAAGTTTACAATTACAGAGTAGGGTTGTATTTTTTATTTTTTTTTGGTTGAAATGAATTATATTTTCATACGTATATACTTTTTACGTTTTAGTGTATTTACATATGTAATGAATTATATTTTCGGCTATTACGATGGTTGATTGTCAACGATGATCGTTCATCTGTCAACAGTCTCCGCTCGTGCTGAACTATAAGGCTGGATTCGCCCATATATATAATATTACAAAACATCTAATTGGATTGGGATGGGTGGGGGTGCTGGATGAGCTCGGTTAGGAAGATGATTATTTATTTATTTATTTATTTGGCATTCTTTTTATTATATTTTAATATGTATTTAATTGTTCTAAATGAATTTTTTTTGGTACTTTTTGAAAAATTACGGAATTCCCAGAGGCAGATGGAGAGAGGGGTTGGGCTGGACTACCCTGCTCCAGTACAGAAGCAAATTGGCTTGAAAAAAAAAATTAGCCAAAATTCATGGTGAAAATAAAAAATAAAATAAAATAAAATTTAACTCAGCTCAAAAATTAATTTTAGCCCAACTAATTTCATTCTCAACCCAAACCCAATGTTCAATTATTCAAAGAGGAAATTACAAAAAACAAGCATTTAATTTTTCAAATTCAAAAATCAAATCTGAAGTTTATTTAATAAAAAATTAGGTATTAATTGAATTTATAAGTAAAACTAGGGGTGGGCAAAAATCCGCCCAACCTGATCAACCCGTCCAACCCAACCCGACCCGACCGAGTTGAGTCGATTTTTTTCATTTTTTTTCTTGGGTTGGGTTAGTTGGCAAAGTTAAGTTGGTTGGGTTGGGTCGGGTTGTGGGTTAACCCACCCAACCCGACAAAAACCACCCAACCCAACCCGACCC
>CAIGRO010139030.1:0-16025 GCA_903798355.1 Fraxinus baroniana | reverse complement strand
AATACCCTCTACAGGATGCCTTCTTGAATAAAAAGAAAAAAAACACAAATTATTGAAAAAGATTGAAGAACTTACAGGCACAAGCGATTAGCGACCCTCATAGCAATCAACAGATCGGCGGTAGCGATGTGAGGGGAGAACGGGAAGAGAGAGAGAGAGAGAGGGATTTGATAAGAAAGAGTTGGCAGCGGGTTAGGGCTTCAGTGCTGGTATTTGACGGGAGAGAATGAGAGACAGCCTTTACGGTTGCCTCATTTTACAAGGAGAAAACTGAGCGATTTTTTACGGCGTGCTAAGAAAAGGAGAAAATTGTTCGAGTTTTTACGACGTGCAATTTGCACGCCGTAAATGTATTTGTTAAAAAAATAAAAACAAAAAAAAACTATTTACGGCATGCATGAAAATTACGCCATAAAAGTATACCTTTTACGGCGTGCCAAAAATGCACGCCGTAAATACTTTAAATAATTGATTTTTTACGGCGTGCATTTCAGGCACGCCGTAAAAACAGACTTTTTACGGCATTCCCAAAATGCACGCCGTAAACGAATGCCGTAAAAGCCTACTTTTGTTGTAGTGTAAACGTCATTCTCCCAACAGAAAAATTATAGAGATATCTCCAAACTTAATTGTAATTCTAAACAATTCATCCAAGTTAGAGATGTATCTTCATGTATATATGTTGCAGTCAGAATCAAATACCACAAACTCAAATGAGTTCGCTCATTTGTAAACTCACTCAAATTTGTGGTATTTGGATTTTGGATGCAGCAATCATATGTGTGAAGATAATTATACATTCTCTAACTTTGATAAATCGTTTGGGACTACTACAAAGGTTGGGAATATCATGTCAGCTTCAAGAGAAAGGCTATGAAATCAATGAGGATAGAAATTTGATGGGAAGTGAGCTATTTATAGCCAACGGGTTCAATTGAATTTACACAAAATCTGCCACAGTCACAAGAAAATAGGATATGTTAAAGTGACAACACTTAAATATAACTCGAGGAAATTAGATTATATACCCTAAGTATAAGGCTGTTTTGAAAAATCATGTGAAAGGTGAGTGCTGAGTAAAAAAATACCATATCTTCTCGTCAATTAAAACTAAACCCTAATAGTTTTATTTCATATTTTCCCGCCTCTTTCTCATCTTTCTCTTGTCATCTTCTTTCCTCTTTCTCTCCAAACCTGTCAAAACAATGAAGAACCACAGGATTGGAATCATCGTTGGTGCCACACAACTACTCATTATACAATTTTCAGAAAATCCAATCTGCAAAATATATGTATATGTAAAATATGTGTATATTTGATGGGGATGGTGATGGTGATGGGGATGTGAGTAGGTTAGGCGCTGAAAGATCTGCATAGGATTCTCTGAACCAATGTTCTTGATAAAGAATCTTTGATGCTGTGAATTTCATTGGGAAAAAATGATGGAAACCTACAACAGTTAATTCGAAAGAGCACAAAACAGATATCCTTGACAAACTCACTTTTTTTTTTTCTAATTTTGTCACTTTTTTTAGTGTTTATCACTTTTTTCAATCATCTTCTTAATTTCTATCGCTTTTTAGTGACAAAAATCAATTTTTAATAAAATTGACATTGTATGTCATTTTCTAATAAAAAAGTGACACTTAACTTTAAAAAGTTATAGTAGGTCACTTTTTTTATTGTGTATTTTATATAGTATTTTTTACTTTCAAAATATGTTTCATATGTTTTTTTAAAAGACCCTTAATTTTAAGAGTATTTTTGTAAGTTGTCCATTTCGCGCTACAAATAGTGCCCAATAAGTAGGGTCTGTGTCTTAGGCTAATGAATATTCTAAACAAAGCCTAGATTCATTAACGGTAACAAATGCACAAATGTCTTGCGCAACCGCCTTTCTTCCATCTACTACTTCACATACTTGTAGATCAACAATATTATGGCACTCCTTCAGTAGTCAGTCCGATGTCGTTTCAAAAGCTCCAAAACAGGGAATTTCTTTGTCGTATTGAGAATAGCAAGTAGAAGAAAATATCTCAACCACGTAGCCTCTATAATGTCCATGTAAACACATACCTATGAGTGGTTTTCTCTTATTAAGATTTTCTGCATAATTTGAATCTATATATCCAATGACATCTATATCTCTACCAAAATGAAAATAAGCATTAGAAGAGCCTCTCAAGTATCTGAATATCCACTGCACTGCTTTACAATGTTCTTATCGGGTTTGTCATGTATCCACTAACTGCATGATCTAAATCAGAATAATAAGAAGGTTTATCAGATCATACATCTTCTGGTGTCTTTTTCTCAATGGAAACTCAAGGTGAGCAACTAATCAGAAAACAAGCTGTAGTAGCAGTTTCAGCCCAAAAAGTATTAAGCAACCCAAAATTTGAAAGTATACAACGAACTTTTTCCATCAAAGTTCTATTCATCCATTATGTCGCACCATTCTGTTGAGGAGTTCCAGGCATAGTCAAGTATCTCAAGATACCTTCTACTTTGCAAAAACTATTGAATTTATCTGAACAAAACTCAATCCCATTATTTGTGCGTAGATGTTTCACATGCTTTTCAATTTGTTTTTCTATCATTGTTTTCCACTCATTGAAGATTCCAAACACATTACTCTTCACTTTAAGAAAAATACCCAAACTTTCTTGAAAAAATCATCAATCATTATCAACAAGTAATAAACACTTCATTTTAAAGGTTTCTTGGCCGGTCCCCAAAGATACTCAAGTGTTCCATTTGTGTTGTGTATTCCTTTAGTGAATTTGACTCTTTTCTATTTTTCAAAGACAGAATGCTCAAAAAAACTTATCTTATTGGTCTTGTACCCATCAAGAAGTCCTTTCCTACCTAACTATGTCATACTATTCTCACTCATATGTCCGAGTCGCATTTGCCAAAGTTGTAATTTTTTCATCTGTCAAAGAAGAACTAGAAATTGTTGCGTCCCGTATTACTATGGAACCCTGCAAAATGTACAAATGTGTAGAGATTTTATGTCTATTTATGACAACAAGAGCATCCCGACTCACCTTCAAAATTCCATCTTCACCAGTGTACCTATAACCCTTTGAGTCAAGTACACTCAAATATATAAGATTCTGCTTCAGTTTTGGAACATGACTTACATTTGTAAGTGTTATAATAGCCCCATCGAACATTCTGATCCTGACTGTACCAACTTCGACTAATTTACAAGGCGCGTTGTTTCCCATAATCACTACACCTCTCGAAAGTCCTTCATATGCTGTAAACCAGTCTCTGTTGGGACACATATGAAAAATACATGCTGAGTCAAGAACCCATTCCTCACAAGATTTGGAACTCATGTTGGAAATCACAAGAAACTCTTATTCACTTTGCCCATCTTCCACAACATCAGCTTCCACTGTGTTTACATGTTGCTTTATTTTATCAGTAGCACCAACAGTATTGTTTCTATTTTTAAAAGCATAGTAATCATCTCTATTATGTCCATTTTTCTTACAAAAAGTGACATATTTTCTCTGCATGTTTGGATTCCGATTTACCCCTCATATTTCTACTAAGAGTTATATCTTGATTTTTCTCACGAACAACCAGGCCTTCAGCCCGACTCCCAGTTCCTCCAACAAGATGCCTCATTTTCTCCTTATATGGTAAAGCATCACATACATCTTTCACAGTGAGAGTATCCTGACTATAGAGAATAATATTTCTAAAAATCACATATAATGGCGGCAACAAATACAACAACATCAAAGCTAAGTCCTCTTCACATTACTTAACTTCCAATGTCTCCAAATCGGCTACTATTTCTTTGAATATAGTTAAATGATCATCCAACAACACATCTTTGGATATCTGGAGAGAATACAAACGTTGTTTCAAATGTAACTTGTTGGTCAAACTCTTTGTCATATAAAGTTGTTTCAATTTCAACCACTACGCAATGACACTTTTCTTCTTTAGAACGCCCTGAAGAATTTGATTTGAAAGATGTAGATGAATTTGAGATTGAACTTTTCGATCCCTACGCTGCTTTTCATCATGCGTCCAGGTTGAAGACATCTTATCAAAGCCAAGCAAGACTTCATCCAATTTTATTTGCGCGAGAACGACTCGCATCTTCACTTGTCATAGAGTAAATCTCGTGTTTCGATCCAATAATGGAATATCATATTTCATCAATGTCATACGAAAAATCAACTCTACTTTGATACCACTTGTTATGAATTGATCGCAAGATAACGGCAATAATGAAATAAACAAAACAAATAAGAACATCAAGATTTATGTAGAAACCCGAAATGGGAAAAAACCACAGGAAAAAGAGGAGAATTTTACTATAATCAATACTGAATGTATTTATAATATCAAAATCTCAATACTCTCAATTGGAATCTAAACTCTCTAAGTCTTAAGATATTGTTTAATGTACGTATGAAGATGCAACAACGTGGAATATATATAAATGAGCTTTTTTTTGGCGTTCTAGATGAAGGAGAAAACGTAAAATCCGGGAAAATTGGGATAAACGAGGTGCCACCTAGCTAGTGCCCCGATGCCTAGAGCGTCAAAACGAATAGGGGCACAGGTGTTGCGGCGCCGGGCTCCCTGCCTCCATATTCTTTACGGACATTGCGGCGCCCTCTTTTGGTGATTATGCCTCCAAGGTATTTTTCTTTATCTCGAAATCCTTTTCCAAACCCAACTCTTCATCTTTGATGAAATTTGATCTTTATTAATTAGGACTCACAAAACCAAAACTCCTTAAGACTTCTTCTATTCAACCAAACACCAAATCACATGGAATTTGGATCACACCACAACAGTCGGTGTCGGTGATAATGTTGTTAGGACGCTAGTGGAAGTTCGTTTTCTAAGAGAACAACTTCCACCATCATAATGCTCTCGGCACAAAGACTTGTAGTATATTCTTCTGGTTCAGTTGCCCAATGGCCCTTCAAGTGGCTGTTCTGCCGAGAATTGTGCATTCCAGTTGTCTTTGAAGGTGAGACACACCATAACTGTATGCCAAACTATACAGTATAGGTAACTTTTATTGTGCAGAAATATCAAAATGAGATTCCTGTAATCAGACTAGTCTTTTTGGGGGAAAAGTGAAAGAGTTTGTAGGGAAACAAGGGATTGATTTGAGACAGATTGACAATAAAATGTGATAGGTTGCTTTATATCCATTTATGTATTCGTTCTTTTTTCATACATAATATTTGTTTTGAGTTACGAGTTGTTTAGTTTCACACGGAGTAATTATTTGCTTTTGAGATACAAAACATCACTTTGAAATACGTCCTATCAATTGAAGTATGGCACAGCATTGACAATGTGTTAGCATCAATTGTCTGTTTCCTTGAGGACATGCCAAATAAATTTCTGATAGGCTTAATGACAGAGATCACTGTTAAATTCACTGTTAGATATTTCTGAGATGCATGCATACAGATCAGAATACATTATAAACCAGCCTAAAAGGAATATTGCATGTACATAATTCCACCAACCTGCAATCAAAATTCTGTTTTAGATATGAAGAAAAGAGAATTCGGTAATCAAAAACATTCTCGTAAAATGCTAACTACTTCTATGCGTTGTTCATCGGACAATTCTGTTGGTAATTCAACCATAAATTTGAGGCAAAGGTCTCCTCTCCTACCATCTTCTTTGGATTTAGGCATGCCTTGTCCAGGTATGAGTTTTTCATATCCAGGGTAAATTATATCATCTATTGACAGGGTCATGTCGCCTCCTCCTAACAGAGGGACAGAGATTGTGCATCCTGTCAGGGCCTGAACCAAAGGGACCTCGACTCCTAGCTCCAGATCATCGTCTTCGCGTTTAAACAATGGATGTTCTTTTTCATCAATGACGAATATTATGTCAGCAGGAAGGGTTCCTGGTCTCTCGTCTCCTTTTCCTTCAAAGGTGATCTTTGTTCCCTTTTTCCACCCCGGTTTCACTTTTATCATTAGTATCTCTTCTTCTTCTAAGATTAACCTGTATAGAAAGAAATTCATGCAAAGATAAGTAGCTATGGATTTTAGAAAACATACAGAACATGATTCATTTCCTAATTTCACATGCTATGAGAAAAGCCCAAATGGTTCAAGAAAAGGAAGAAAAAACTTCATTTGGACGTATAACGAAAGGCAGAATCCACATACCCGGTGTTTGAGATGACCTTTCTGGTGATCTTTATCTTCTTTACGCATCCAATGCACAATTCTTCCAGGGTGCATTTGAGCTTTTTCTCGATAGGCTGTGGTTTTCTTCGAGCTGTGGATTGTGAAAAAATAATAGGCATCGTGGTTCTTCGGCTGGCCATTTTCGAGAGAGAATTTGTCTCCTTTGGTGTCGTGGGGGCTGAAAGGTTGCTAGCCCCCGTTGGAGATTTTGGAAGAGAGGCATAGAAATCCATTGATGTGCTTGTATTGTATGACAAATCTCCTGGACTTGGCATTGGGCTGATCCGGCTTGTGGTACGTGAAAGAAGTGTGGGGCTAGAAATGTGCAATTCTTCATCATCTGATTTTTTCTTTTTTGTCTTGTTTTGATTTCCTGCATTTGCTTCTTCCCTTTTCTTAAGGCTGAGTTCCTGAAATTGAATTTATTGTCGAACAATTAGATAATAATACATACATTTGGGAACATTCATGCATGAAATAGTTTGCGTACCCTATAGGCCTCGTTGATGGATCTGAACTTGGATTCAGCTTCGTCTTTGTTGGTAGGATTTCTATCAGGGTGCCATTTCATAACAAGGGATTTGTAGGCTTTGCCAATATCTGCAAGGGATGCTGTCTTTGAAATTCCAAGAATGCTGTAAAAATTTGGTGTTGGGGATTTTGGTGGATCTCCCATGAAGAGAAGGGGAGAGAGAGAGAGAGAGAGAGAGAGAGATTGTGTGAAAATGGAGATTTTATCCAAAAGAAAGAGTGATGGAAAAGAATTGAAGCCAGGCGTTTTACTAGGGGCTTTTATTAGTCATATTTGTTTATTTGGAAATAAAAATAGAAAAAATAAATTATTTTCTCTACATTGTGTGTTCCCATACTTCCCGGATAAAGTCTGTGTTAATAGAAAGTTCCCTTCAGTTTCATAACAAGAAGGAACCAAGTTCTTACAAAGTGCTGATGATCTCGACTTCCCGGATAAAGTCAGTGTCCCTTTGGAAATCTGAATCTATGATTTTCTTGACCGCGATCATGGTTGATGATTTTCCTTTGTAAACAATGCCAAACTGACCTTTCCCAATGAAATTCTTGGCAGAACAATTATTGGTTGCTCTATCAAGATCTTCCCTCTTGAACCATATTGACCCGTTCTTATGCCTTCTTTCCAACCAGTCCCGCCAGATGCAGCAACCTGTTGAGCATAGCAAGACCTAAATGGCAAAACCAGCTCCAACTGATCCAGATATCAGAGCCAGTTCGCCTGTACCCCTTGAAACTACTTGCAGGGGCAAAGGAAGGCCGAAAATGCGGGAAAGTGCACTGACAGTTTCATGGCCAAACTTATTTACTATTCCAGCAGCATATAGAATCGCGTAATAAAAGCAACCTTTCGAGTGAGAACTATTGCCATCAAGTGCTAGCAATCGAGCCTGAACCTGAAAACCAACATGAACACATACATCACAGGCACATAGGAGTGATATTTTTATTCAGGGACAGAGAATTGAGCTGGGTTTGGAAATCAGAAGGCAAGAAATGGAAGTGGGAAGGTCAGGAAGGCAGAATCTAGACGTCTGCTTGAGGTGTTGGGCAAATCCAATGCCATAGAGGCTGATAAGGGTCTGTCAACAACTGCTAGATGCATCAAGATCAGAATTTTCTTCATTGTTTGTGCTGGCAGATGAGTCCCTTGGGATTGTTAGAACATAATTGAGATCTATAGCGAATTGGGATGTGCTTGCCAACTAAATTTTGAAAGAAAATACAGATACAAATTCTAACAGGAAAATCAACATACATCTTGCGGGCATAAATAAATACTCGGATAACAAAATTTCCCAATTGTTTGAATTCATAAAGCACGTTTGACCATCAAGAGTAATATTTTTAGTACATGTTTCTACTGCTTATGTGTTCCACTTTCACACTGACCTCAATTTCCTTTCTAACCAAACAGACGGTTACTTTCCGGTCTACGTGTTCATATAAAAGTCAACTGCCAATAAAATATTGTCACGTCAGGTAAATGACATGGATATGGGTCAGACGTGTAATTTTACTTCTCTACCCCTAATGTACTATTGAAAATACCAAAATACTCTTTGGAAATTACTTTTGATCTCATCGGGAAAGTTGCAGCTTTAGTCTCCAACTTATCAACTTATTGCAACTAGGTCTTTAATATCTTAATTAGTGTAGCAAAAATAACAGACGAGTGAGTTTTTTATTTTTATTTTTTAATCCCTGCTTGATGCAGATACTAATCAGATTTTTGCCAGATTATGCTAAAAATGGTATATAAAGAATTACATAAAATGATGTGAAATGAAAAAATTGAATGAAACAATTGACTGTTTTAAAGTGATATGTGATATTATGTAAATCATTATTTAAAACTTGATGTATATATAACAATGTCCATTATTTTTTGTTTTCAATTGATCATACTTAGGGTAATTCAGTCACCGTACAATTGATTATGAGTACGAAGCCAACAACTCAAAAATATCATCGTTGCCCCATAAAAGAAGTGTACATAATTCAATTGTGGTTCTCCACAATTTCACCAAAAATAGACTCTTTTACTATAAATCTGCATCAGATATGTACTTAATGTTCAATCGCATCCATTTAAATGATATATCAATCGTTTAAAAAAAAAAAACCAATAAAAAATGGAAGTACCAACATGTTCAACCAAGAAATGCTAACTTGCTTGTGTTTTTGTCCCCTACAATATGTGAGAGAGAGAGAGAGAGGCCCTCATGAATGGAACTCTACTAGATATGAAATCGCCACTTAATTTGCCATCCGTTTAAATAAACTTCCATGTACAAATGAATTAATCCTAAATAATGACATACATAATGCATGTGAAGGATACCATAAATAAGTACGAATACTTTTGATTAATTACCAACCAATTTTATGAAAGTTTTGATAATGGTACTATAAAATTGAAAAGTTGAATATGAAGTTGGAATAGAAAATAAGTTGAAAAGTAAGAACCAAGTTGTTACAATGCTGATAAATGAAGGACCACTAGCGCAATTTCCTCTAACCCATTTGACGACGAAGGGAACAGGGACACAGCCTTAGGTGAACCCTACCACCAGGCTACAGTCCAGACTTGTTTTACGCTCGAAACTTTCGACTGAAAACCCAACATTCTTTGATTTCTTTCAGTTGCAACAAAACACTGTTCCAAAGAATCACCGGGAGAAAACCTATCAAAGATTCAATCTTTTTTTGTTTCTTTACATATGGACATACTTTGATCACCAATTTTACTAAAGGGAGGCTAAATTCGATCAAAATTCAATTATGGGGACCCCGTTTAGATCTAGGTTTTGCCTTTTGATCCTTGTACTTCTCTGTATCTGCATTTGTACCCATTCAGTTTCTGCGGAGAACCGCAAGCCTAAGAATGTGCAGGTAGCTCTTAGAGCCAAGTGGTCTGGGACTCCAGTACTTTTAGAAGCAGGGTATGCTTTTCTTTTGACCAATAGCTTTATATTACTTAGTTTAAGGAAATATTGATGTACAATTGCTCGTTTCATATGCTTGAATCGTGAATTTGTGCTGATTTGAACATTTTCTTAGTGGTTGATAATTATGTTTTAATTTCTGACGATGTAATACTTAGATTGGACACTTTAGTTTAGCTTAAATTATTGATTAGTATTTCCATATTTCATTTTGGTTGATAGAAAACGAATTTCTTAGCCAAAAGATGTGGTCTTGACTGTTTTTATGTTCTATATGGCAGTGCATATTAGTTGATCACCCTTAATTTCTCCTTATGAGCTTCTCTTTTAAATTTTTGTGTTTTACAGTGAATTGCTTTCTAAGGAATGGAAAGATCACTTCTGGGACTTCATTGAATCATGGCATCAGTCTATAAATGAAGATACTGATTCTAGTACTGCGAAAGATTGCTTAAGGAAAATTGCCAAATATGGGAAATCTCTATTAGGTGAAACTTTGGCTTCAGTTTTTGAATTTTCTCTTACTCTTCGGTCTGCATCTCCAAGACTAGTGCTCTATCGCCAGTTAGCGGAGGAATCTCTTTCATCTTTTCCTCTAGCTGATGATATTAGCTCAAACCCTGTTGATGGTGGGATCCCTGAACCGAATGAAACCACAAACATCAAGAAGTCTGAACCCCTTCTTTTGGGTATGAACCCAAGAAGTCCGGGGAAAAGATGCTGTTGGATTGATACTGGTGGGTTATTGTTTTTCGATGTACCAGAACTGCTCTCGTGGCTGCAAAGTACTAATGTTGCGTAAGTCCTGCTCCATGCTATCCTTATAAACTTTATTGGCGAATACTAATTGTTGAGTTTAAGTTGTTTCCTATAATGACACTGTTTTTGTTGGCAGAGCTGATGACACTTTTCAGCAGCCTGAGATTTTTGAATTTGATCATATCCATCCAGATTCAACTACTGGAAGTCCCATTGCCATTTTGTATGGGGCTCTTGGGACTGAATGTTTTAAGGAATTTCATATTACCTTGGTCGAAGCTGCCAGGAAGGTACAATATAAATATTATACTTTGCTTCTAATTTATTTTGATTTCGATGAAACTATTTCTTTATCTTTGTTGGGTTTTGGGATACATATTGGTGGGCTTTTGGATTTCTGGAATTTATTGGTAGAATTCAACACAATGAATAGCTGCCAATGGATATTACACACACGACATGACACACCTCCGCTGGTTGAACTTACTTAAAAAGCAAAAGAAGACGGTCAATTTAGGAGAAAGGGAGTTTTTAATATTAGTATGTTTTGTTATTTCATATCCTTGTTATTATTTCAAAGACAGCCTTCATATATTCTTAAAAAGCCATTTTAGACTTATATCTCTAATTTGAGTTTTACCATCAAGTATTCATGTTTCATTACTTAACTCCCAAACTTACTCAGGAAAATGTTACTTTGTTGATCCAGCTCACTTGATATGTCATTTGTCACGACCCAAATGGGGTTCATGTAGGGATCATTTAAAGTAGGTCATGTCTATCTTGATTGTTTAATTTGCAGTTGTACGTTGATCTCTCTTTATTGTGTTTATGAAAGACATTTGCAGTTAGCAAATATCTTCAGACTTCTTATTTATTAGACAATATTCACGAACTTTTAGGGAAAAGTCAAGTATGCTGTTAGACCTGTATTGCCTTCTGGTTGCGAATCTAACAGTGGCCCCTGTGGATCCATTGGTGCCGAAGAACCTCTAAACTTGGGTGGTTATGGTGTGGAGCTTGCTCTGAAGAATATGGAATACAAGGCCATGGATGACACCGCCATAAAGAAAGGTTATATTTTCTTAGCCTTGTTTACTGTTGAATTTTTCAAAAGCTTGCAGACATATAATGTGCAAATGGATACTACGTTCTTTGCTTTGGAATTTTTGTTATGTTTACCTTTATTCTTGTTCTACATTCCTGTTTCTACTAAAATGCTTGTGATTATCAATTTCAAGTTTTGTATTAAATTTAGTGTCATTCAATTTGAAAAACAACAACTATATATTCCTTTTCTATTTTTGTCAGTCTGTACAGACTGAAAGAACTTGTTATCCATCTTGGTTTTAGGCCAAATTGATTGATGCCTTGCACATTTTTTCATCCTTAAATCCACTTAGAGTCTGTTTGGCTAATTTTATGAAAGTGCTTCATTTATTTGGAAGAGCTTTCACGGGAAGTTGCTTTTGGAATAGGAAGCTCTTTTAAAAATTAGTTTCCAAATAAGAATTAAGGTAGCTTCCTCCAAAAGATCTTCTATATGAAGCAAAAGTAAAAACAAAAGTTATGCCAAACGAGCCCTAGCCCTTGTTCTTGTGTAGAATAGTTCCCAGTACCTAGTTTTTCTTCTTGAATCTTTTGTAGAGACTTTAGCATCTTACATAATTCTTATATTTCTTGCCCTTTTAAAGCCTTAATGCTGTTTTACACCTTTGATGTCCGGTTATTATGTGCCTAGTTTCTAAATTATTCATTGCTTATGGGCTGGTTAAAAATTCTATGTAGAAGAGGAAAAGTTTCCTAAGTATATCATTTATTATATTATGCAAGTATAGTGCTACTGTAATCTGTTGCCCTATTATATATTATACAACATGTAATTTTATAATTTGATATCTGTAAACAACGGATATTGACGATATATACACTAGTAATAATTGAATAATATTCTACTATTTGAAGAAGAGTTGTATTCATTTTAGCAGGACTATTGATTGTTTCCTACAATTTCATGATTTCTAGCGTTTACTAGGGCAATGGGTTGTATGGAATAGATAAAGTTTGGAGTCTCTAATGATATACTAAAATTATGTTTTACTGTGTACTTGCCCTTTGCATCTGTATATGATGTCTGATAGTTTCACATATTGGAATATCACAATCATGAGTCTGAAGTTCCATTAATAAAATAATAATGATTTGGATGATGATGAATGCTTCCTTAAAATAATTGTACTGTGCATTTGTTCTTTTCATCTTTCATCGATCCATGTTACTTTCACAACTTTGAACACAATTGTGAATTTCCATAAAATGATTATCTAACAATGATGATGAACAATTCCCTTGTGAAATACAATATGATTTATTTCACTCAAGTTTGAACCTTACTTGGTTTGAGGAGGGTTGACGTATTAGAATGCCTGTCCCTGAATACAAGTATATGACACTGCTTTAGGACAAGGGACAGCTTCTGAAACTTTTCATATTTGTTGCAGGTGTAACCCTTGAAGATCCTCATACTGAAGATCTCAGCCAAGAAGTCAGAGGGTTCATATTCTCCAAAATTTTGGTTTGTGCCCTTTTAGCCCCATCTGGCCACCCCTTACCAAAACCCACACATGCACAAAAGAAGAAAGAAAGAATAAAAAGGGGAAAAACTCAAAAAAGTTAAAAGGCCTTCACGTAGACATCATCAATATTAGAAATATTATAGAACCTTATTCCCATAAATTTAGGTCGGCTGCATGACTCCTTTTTCAGCACTCCATTCAATTATCACTGCATCTATTGGAAGGTTCAATGTAATCTGATCCTTTGCGACTGGCTCTTTTCTTTCTTTCAATAAAAAGACAAGTTGTAAGAAACAAGGAAATAACAGGTCACTGATATCTTCTGTTGCCCCTGCATACACAAATCACCTGCTAATAGAATTTTATTTCCTAGATATATTCAGCAATTCAAGTTTTCAGTTGCACCACCTTAACCAAAGTAAAAAGGAAATGTCTTTTTGTATAAAAGCAGATTTCCATGGTAACAGGGTTGGAAGCAAACTGTGATCCCCCTTTCAGCTAGGCACATTGCCATAGACTCGTAGTTTTCACTGCTCATTATGGAACTTAATTTTCTTTATTTTTGTCTATGAAAGAAAAAGTTTGTGTTAGGCCTCCAGTGTTGTATATTTATTGAGCATCATGGTATAGTAACATAATTAAACATTTTAAAATACTTGGTGAGGAGCCTAAGTTAAGTTGTGGCTATTGTCACTTAGAATGTTTTGGGAGAAAATTATTTAGAATTAGAAAATTCACATATGCGCAAAGTCATGCAGGAGCGTAAACCAGAGCTGACATCTGAGATAATGGCATTCAGGGATTATCTCTTGTCATCTACAGTTTCTGATACACTCGAGGTTTGGGAATTGAAAGGTAATTATTCTTATTGTTGCATTGAACATTCATGACAAGATTACAATATTTCTGTTAAACTTATTTTTTACCCATTACTGCAGACTTAGGACATCAAACTGCACAGAGGATAGTTCATGCCTCTGATCCTTTGCAATCAATGCAAGAAATCAATCAAAATTTCCCAAGTGTTGTCTCTTCATTATCACGGATGAAGGTAAGATATTTTTCTGCAGTTACTAATATGAACTGTAATTCGAGCTTATATTTTTTAAGCTCTGAAAGCTGATACATGATACCCAGTAGATATGATTTACTTTGTAGGCTTATATATTTGATGTGCATGTTAACTTTTTGCAGCTGAATGATTCCATAAAAGATGAAATTATTGCAAACCAGCAAATGATCCCCCCTGGCAAGTCCTTAATGGCTCTGAATGGTGCCTTGATCAATATTGAAGACATTGACCTTTATCTGTAATACTTCTATTCCTAGCGTGTTTCTGCTTTTCTTGTGTTCTTGCTTCCGTTTCTTGTTTATACACTTGATTTTTTCTTCTATTTTTTGAGAGAGCCCCAAAGGTGAAAAATGAGAATATGATTTAGTGAAAATGAGAGTGCAGTGACCAATGGGTTTTAGGAGAAGGAGAAACCAGAAATGCAATTGAATATGTCCGTAATGGTGGTGGGCATGGTGTGTATATCTTTCCTAGGTGCCAGCACGTGCATAATATCTAAGCTGCCTGTTATTCCCATGTTAAAGATCTCCGTGTATATCATTCATCAATAAATGGATTTAAACTTTTATTGGTTATGGGCTAGAATTAGTAATGAATCTCTTTAATCTCCCTTTTGTTCTTTTCTCCATTTACTAATATTTGTATCTCATTGCTGAATTTCCTCTCAATCTGCACCAATGATGAGGTATCCAAAAACGCGAGACCAAAATTGTTTATAGCAAGAGGTGATGATATCTTGTGAATTTACCATATATGTTAGGAGGAGTAGCTGATTATGAGATTGCTCAATAATTGGGAGGAAAGGACAATGTCAGCTCTTTAATTAATCATGATTTTTAATTCCCTGCTATTTTTATTATGTCACGTGTCACGTGTCACCTTGGTTGTTTAAATTTTGTTCTAAACTTAGTTGGATTTTTTACACTTGCTTTGACTCAAGGAAACTAATTGCTGACTCGTGGTAGTCATGTGAATTTCATAGGCTGGTTGACATGGTCCATCAGGAGTTATCGTTGGCTGATCAATATTCAAAATTGAAGGTATGAAATGCCAAAACTGTTGCATAAATAAAATCAAAATCAAAATTGAAGGTAGAACTTCAAGATTTGTTCTTCGCATAATGTTAATATAACTTGAGAAGAATGTCTGATGTATTATATTATATGCTAAGAGTTGCATCCGTTAGTCTGCTGCTCACATGGAGTTGTTTAGACTTCATATCATTATCTATATGTTTAGTTCCAAAATAATGAAGCTAAGTGGGTGTAAAATATCACTTTATATCATTGGATGCAAGCTTCCTGGCTAGCAGCATTGTGATTCAAGTCCACTGTGTCCTTTCAGAATTCTTTAGGAAATCAGTATCTTTTTGGTGACCGTCAAAGGATTTGAATCTGAACGTAATTCAGGTTTAGTATCTATTGCCTAGGAATATATTTTTTTGGATATCCTAACACAGCACGTTCTTATTTTGTTTGATATATAGACCTCTCCCAACAATTAAGAAGTCAATAAGCTCAAAACAATAACATAGACTTCCCTATGTACTTTAAACTACCGCAAGCTGTTCTAAAATGTTATCAACTTTATCAAACATCCTGATTTTAAATTTTGTAGTGGATATTCGAAAATGTACAAGTAGTGTGACTTTTTTTTGTGCGTGTAGTATTTCCTCCAGCTCATTTATCATCGATCCCCCTTTTTGCACAAGTTTTAAATAAAACCAATTTTTTTCTTGACAGCTCGTCACTACAAGTTCATGATTCAAACCTATGCCCCACTTTTAACCATTGGTTTTAAGACTAGCTTGAATGTTGCCATAGCTTTTACTCTATTTCAATTACTAACAGTTAAATGAATTTTTTTTTGTTTTTTGATAAGTAATCTCGTAATTTTATAAATAAGAAACAAAGGATAATACACAAGGAGTGCATCATCA